>JAJOOD010019605.1:0-11163 GCA_029582525.1 Solanum tacnaense | reverse complement strand
ACTTGAATTCAAAGAAGTGGTTGTAATTTTGAAGTGAAAAGTTGTCATAAGGGTAAAATTGTAACTTCACTGTGCTAATCATTGTTGCCTTAATCTGTGTGTCATTTCTAAAGTGGACAACTAAAAAGGGACGGAGGGAGTAGATCTTATTAAAAAATGGGAAAAGAGACAAATATACCCCTGAACTATCGTAAATGGTATGCAGATACCCTCCATCATACATTTGGGATATTGGTGCCCCTGTCATCAAAAAACTAGAGCATATATGCCCTTCACTCTAACGGAAGACTAAATAGGGACATGCGGCGCAATCTTATCGTTGATCCAATATTTAATAAATGTCGATCGGTGGATAGGATTATGACACGTGTATGTCCGTTAGTATAAAAGGTATATATGATCTAGTTTTGGACGGCGGGGGCACCAATGTCCCAAAAGTATGATGGAGGGTATCTGCATACCATTTACGATAGTTCAGGGGTATATTTGTCATTTTTCCCTTTAAAAATTGAAAAAGAGTAAAAAATGTCTTTAAACTATGTGAAAGGAACAAAAATGCCCTCCGTTTATAGTTTGGCTCAAAAATGTCTTTACCCTCAATATTTTGGTTCAAAATTACCCTTAAACTATGCGAAAGGAACAAAAATGCCCTCCGTTTGTAGTTTGGTCCAAAAATGCACTTGCCGTCAATACTTTGGTCCAAAAATGTCCTTACTGTTATTTTAATGGGTCAAAATGCTCATTTTCTAAATAAATATATTATTATTTTTTCTTTAACACATTCTTTTTCTAATAATATTTTTTTAAAATTAGCAAATATTTATCTTACTTCAATTTAGAAAAAAAAATTGAAAATATTTCTTATTTTATTATCATTATTTTTTATCGTTATATAAATATAAATTAATGATGGATATATTATGATCTTATATATATGACATATATTATCTGTCGAAAGGGCACATGAAGTTATTCTATTTTAATTGATAAAATGAGATTAAGAAGAAAAAAAAAATTCCTACAGTTTTATTTGTTAAAGTGATTTTAGAAGAAAGAAAACAAGAATAGTGTTCTTTAATAATATTTTAATTAGGAAGAAGTTGTGTTTAAAAAGAAAAAAATAATATATTTATTCGGAAAAGGACATTTTTGACCTATTTTGTAACTATAGAGGTATTTCTGAACCAAATTATTTAATGCAATGACATTTTTAGCCAAAGTATCGACGGTAGGGGTATTATTGAGCCTAACTATAAACTGAGAGCATATTTGCTCCTTTCACATAGTTTAAAGACATTTTTTACCCTTTTTCCTTTAAAAATTAAGATACATAGAATCATCAAGAGAGATGTTGCATCAATTTTTAGAAGATGAGCGATCATAAGAGAAGATTTTCTTAGATGCTAAAAATGTTGTTGATATGATTCAAGTGACAATATTATGGGAGAAAGAAGTGTTGTGTAAAAACTCAAATTCAATATAACAATAGCCACTTTTCAACTATATTAACAAGAGTAAAGTTCAATTATAATTCTCAAAAGTAAATGTAATAACTAAAATGGTAAAAGCCCCAGAACAAACATATAGAAATATTGAAAGTAAGACTATGGATTGATAGACCAAAGAAGGAAGATGAGAAAATACAGATATTTGGAAGGGAGATAAGGAGAATCAGACTTTCACACAACAATAAGCATAACTTTTCTTTCTAACTCCTCTTCCTTTTGAACAAGTTGCTAATTGGGTCTGGATCCCAAATCAACCTTTTCGGCCCAATAATTGATTTTGTGACGTCAAAATTCATGTCGGGCTGGGATTGATTCATAACATACTGTGTGAAAATATTTGAAAGCTTTCAAACATGTTCAATCATATCGAATATATATATATATTTTTTTTTTTTTATTATTTTTTTTATTTTTTTTATTATTTTTTTTTTTTAAAAAAAAAATTTGGGAAAAGTTCTTCCCAAACTAAGCTAGCGTTTGGGCCCAAGTTTTTCGAACAATATTTGACTATTTCAAAAAAAATATAATTTATACCCATAAGTTCTAAAAACTATTAAAAATACTCATAAATTTGTATTATCTATTTATAGTGAATTTATTCCGTTAAAATAACATTCTAACATAATTGATAACAATCATCAACAACAAAATAACAATAGTATATGCAAGACAATACATTAATCGCATATTCAAATTTGTCACCGATTCAGTTATAATTATAACCCATTAAAAACTTGTTCTTTTTTCTCAATTTTGTCACTCAAATTAGAAGTCGAACTTTTCCGGAAGATGTAGTAACTAATATTAGTTGGAATTAATAAATAAATAATGGGTATCTTTTTTTTATAAAATATAAAGTTTGAGGTAATTTTTGAATTTTATAAATTTCCAAATATTAGAACTTGGCCCAAATACTAGTTTTTTCTAGTATTTGAGAACTTGAAATACTTGACAAATATATTTGCCAAGTTATATGACCAAACACTACTTTCCAAGTTTTCTTTAAAAAAGTTCAAATATTTATTGGAACCAAACGGATCCTAAATCCTACCGAATGCTAAAGATATATTTACATTATATAATTCGTTGATGCAATAATAAAAGATATTATGCTTCGGAGAAAAAAATATATTTAGAAGATGAGTGAGAGGTATTATTATTAGATTTGAAGGTTAGCTAAGTTTGATATAAATAAGTACATGCCACGTATGATTGCCACGTATGATTGTTGTCATCAATTAAAAGGAAATGTTTGACCATTGGTTCCTGCTTTTTTTTTCTTTTACTCTGTGTTATAAAATAAATGAATTTTGAGTTCGATACATCATTTAGGAATTTTTATTTTTTATTTTTATTTGTTCATTATATAGAAAACCTGTAATTTGGTTAATTGATAAGTTTTATTTGCGAGAGTATAATTTTCCACTTTGTAATTTTCTTTCTCATTTTACTTCTCCTTACCCCATTTAGGAAAAAAGTGTTCACTAATACTGAAAATACATTTTTCATCTTTATTTATTACTTTTCACATGTTAAGAGAAAATTTTATTTTATTTTCTTTATATTTTATCCTCAATATTAATTACTATTTTTTTTATTACATACTTTCTTAAAACCTAAGACTATACATCAATTATAGTTATGAAAATCCAATTGATCGATCGTGTAGTTTTGGGGTGTAACGTATGATTGTTGTGGTAAATGGTAATATAGTCATATTAAGAGCATGTTTGACATTGTTGTTGGGGAGGCAAAGCGTGTTGTTTTTTTTTTTGTGAAAATAAATATTTTTTTTGAAAAAAATAATGTTTGGTAAATTCTTAAAATTGCTTTTAAATGAAAACATAAACAGTTTTTCTGTTTTTAGAAAGAAGCTAAAAAAATTTAATATTTCTTGAAGACAAAAACATCTCTCTCATATATACATATTTATCAATATATCCCTTATTAACGAATTAGCATATCTCATAAGTTTGGTTAAGTTGCATTCAAAAAATTTGTTGTTTTTTTTTTATAATAATTTTCTTTTATATTTATATATTATTATTATTTTATATTATATATATATATATTATATTACGTTTTATTTTATAGAATTTGAAATAAATGTAAAAATAACATTTTTGTAGGATTAAAAATATGAAGGACTTTATTTATTTTTGTGGTTAATTTTTCGTATATAGTGATTTAATTTGTGGAATGATTTTTAAATTTATTTTTCTTGATATTTTGAATTATATTTAAGTCATCATGTTAATATTATATTAATAATTTATTTATTTATTTATGTATAATATTGATTGAATATATATATAAATAAAATAAAATTTTAATTAAAAATTTCTAATAGATATTTAAAATAGTTTTTCTCTATAAAATAATCTTAATATTAAAAGTACATTGATACTTACCCTTTTTCGTACTTTGACTCTCAAAAATACTTTTTAAAAAGATTAGTCAAACAGGATTTGCTTATCAAAAACACTTTTCAAATGAATTTGCGGCAAATTATTTTTTTTCAAAAGCACTTTTTTAAAAGTCATTTTGAAAAAGTGTTTCTAAAAATAAACAGTTTTTAGCAGTAGAGCCAAATAGGCTCTAAGTGTGTGCAAAATTCAACGTAATGAATTTATGTTTATTAGTTAATATATTTTAAGAAACAATATGTATGTTAAATATATAATTTGTTATTATTTTTAAAGATACATTTTTTATTATTATTTTTAAAGATACATATTTATTAAACGTTAGCTTTTAATTTTTGATAAGTAACTTTTATTTTAAACTTTACTTTAATTATGTTATTACATCAACCAAACAACACACTTGTAATTACACTATAATTACATTAGGAAAAATAAAAAAGGCCATTATGTGTAATCACTACTGTATAACTACTTAGAAAGTTGCTTCAGTTTTAATTAATAAGCGATTTTACAAACAATTCCTAAAAAAAAACTCCTAAGTTTTCGAGTTTAGATAGCAAGTAAAGAAATTCCAAGGAACATACAAACCAGTACAAGAATATTAAGGTCATCAGTATTTTTATTAAATTTTGCGTTAAAAATTTGTGACACATTATTTCCGTAACAATTTTATGACGAAACCACAAGTTTGTCACAAATTTATAATGAGATTGTGATGGATTCTTATTTTTGTTATAAATTTGTAACAGAATTGTGACCAGCCATCATTTATGTCACATATTTAATTTGTAACTGAATTGAATTGTGACGGATCATTTAGTCCTTAACAAAATTTGTCCACTACATCCGAATTAGTGATGAATTTGTTTGTTACAAATACTCCGTCAAAATTTGTATTTTTCTTGTAGTTAGTTAGTGATCCTCCTATAGTTATTATTATCCTAACTAGCAATTTGATCAAATTCAAAGCCTAAGCATAGGTGTTTCTCATTAAACTGCGTCCAAGATTGAGCTATGAGATTTAACGGCGGACTTAAAAAGCTATTGACAGTTTCAAAAGCAGAGACATAAATTGGAACAGTATTACTACTAGCTTAAAAACGGCGTGACACACTGTGATGGAAATTCGACTTCCTTGTGACCAGTTTACTTGCTTATGTTGTACCTCTTCCTTTGATAATTCTGTTTGTATTTGAGCATGAACTAACCTATTACTTTCCTCTTATCTCTTAAAGCTTTTACATTTGACAGTTCCCTGAGTAAAAGGGGGATTTGTTGTTTCTAAACAACCAAATGTGTCATAAATAAGAAGGCAGGACATTAGCCCAACTGATGATATCAACTGCATCTTCTTAATGTAGGCCAATTTATTGATCTGTCTATGGTGCAGTTCTGGCTAACAATCTGCCAAAAAAAATTGGCACAATAGGAGCAGTTGGAATTGATGTTGAGGGCAATCAATATATGAAGTCGAAGTTTTTAAACCCCACAATTAGCTAGAAAACAATTGCTATTTTTGTGTAGTAAGTTGTAATATTTCTGTTGATAATTCCAAAGTCTTATATTTAATTTTAAATGTTAGACTAGTAAATAGCCAAGTGAAAAAGCAAACGCAAATAGTATTCCCAAGCCCCAAACATTTCAAATGGGAGGAGGATGTAATTATTTTGTTGACCGGTTTCTAAGTATGTTTAAATAAGAATAGTATCCATTTAAAAGTTTAGAAGTATTATTTGTAATTATTGCTATAGAAACTCTTTTTTGGTTGATCGAATATGTTTGCGTGTTCAACCCATTATCTACAATTTTAGCAAATAAAAATCCTGTAAAATATTTAAATAAAAAAAGAACACACAATCTTCCAAATTCAAACACTTAACCATGCTTTACTTGCTTAAAGCTCTGGATCGACCTAGCGAGTTGGAACATCTTTGTGTCAAGTATTGTCAGTTTATTTTGTTTGAACGTTACTTTATTTTTTTATATTAATTGAGTATGCACATTTGGCAAAAATTTCTATAGTATGAAAAATAAAGGAATAAAAAGAAAACATGATTATGGACAACTTTTAAAACAAAATTAAAAAAAGTTAATAAAACTAAGGGAAAATGGTTCGAAATATATTCGAACTTTGATCGAAATTGCTGTAAGAATCCCAAATTTTGGGGAGGATCTATTATCATTTACCCCTGCACTATTTAATAATGTATTTTAAAGTTATATATGTGCCCACATGGACAAATTACTATTTATAATAATGGAATATTTATGATGTCCATGTGGGCACATATATACCTTTAAAATACACTATTAAATAGTGGAGGGTAAAAGATCATGCCCAAAGTTTGAAATTGTTGTAACAATTTCAATCAAAGTTCAAATATATTTCAAATATTTTTTCCTAGACTAATGAATCATCAACACGCGAATTATGAAAAAGTACGCACAAGACATATGTCTTCCAATTTTCACATCTTAAGCATGGAGATCTTATTTCAATTTTATGAAATAAGATACTTCCTAACAAAAAATAGCATTTGACATTTATTTTTAAGATTTCAATATTTAACCGCATCGAATAACATCCTTTTTAAGCCTATCCACCCTACATACCTTGACCACATCATGAAGCATCAACCCATACCGGTGGCTCATGGTCCCATCTCTTGGCTCGGTCGTCCACTTGATTGTATAGTTTGTTTTCTAATTTCCTATGGTCAGACTACCATAAAGAATATGGACCTCTAACTAATATTTCAAAAAAAGGAAAAAGTTTGGCTCTAATTGAGCAATTATTTTAAATCATTCACTTTTATTTGATATATATATTTTTAATTTTACTTATTTATTTTAATATATTTAAAAAATAAACTTATTTTTTATTTTGTTGTTAGTATTAATTTTTTATTTATATTATTTTTCGAAAGAGATGCAAACGTTTATTGCGAATAAACAAAAATGAACGAGAGAGTGCTTGTCTGTCATTATTTATTTTGACAATATTAGCTGTCATTTGTCAGTGGCATTGAAAAGGGGGCATTATCGTAGTTTCTACGAAATTCAAGGGCGTTTGTGTTCTGCTACTCTCAAATATATACAGCAAAAAAACTCAAAAGTGGTACTCAATTGCCTTTTTCATCGGAGTTTTACCATTACTGCTACTATATTACACTCCAATCGCAATACGGAAAAGTAGCGGTACCGGAAAATGTGCTCCACTAAACAAAAACAGAAGCAGAACCTCCACCATAAGCGCTCCGTCGTGCCTACCTCTACTTCCGCCGCAGGCGGTGAGGGTGGCGGTGGTGGGGGCTGGAGGGAAGAATCCATAACCGGCGGATCACTAAAGCATGTGGATTTGGACAATGGAAAAAACGGTTGGGCATCACCGCCGGGAGACCTATTCAATCTGCGAGGGCCAAACTACTTAACGAAAAAGGTGAAAGTACCTTCTGGCGCATGGCTTCTACAGCCTGCCGGAGTCGATTGGCTCCGATCTAACTCCAAGCTCGACCACGTCCTGGCTCGACACGATAACCGTGTGATGAACGCGCTGAAGAAATCTCACTCTGAAGGCAAGTCTATGAAAACCTTCGTAGTCGCCGTGAATCTCCAAGTCCCTGGGCGTGACCAACACAGCGCGGTTTTCTACTTCGCTACAAACGACGATGAGCCGCTCGAACCGGGTTCTCTCCTCTATCGGTTCGTCAACGGCGATGATGCGTATCGTAACAGCAGATTTAAGATCGTGAACCGGATCGTGAAAGGACCGTGGATCGTGAAAGCCGCAGTTGGGAATTACTCAGCTTGTATACTCGGTAAAGCTTTGAATTGCTACTATCATAGAGGCCCTAATTACTTAGAAATCGACGTGGATATCGGTAGCTCAGCGATTGCTAGCGCTATTTTGCACTTGGCGTTAGGGTCGGTAACGTCGGTGACGATCGATATGGGTTTTCTGGTGGAGTCACAGACGGAGGAAGAGTTGCCGGAAAAGCTATTTGGGGCAGTTAGGATTTGTCAAATGGAGATGAGCTCAGCTACGTTTATTGATACGATGTCGTCAAGGAAGGTATTACCCACTGCTAATTTACATAATCCTAGCAATAGTAGCAGAGTCCAAGCTGAGGAGAACGGTGAAAACAAAGATGATTAAGAAGAAATTAAAACAAAATTACTTGATATTATTCTCTCTCTTAATGTTGAGGGAAATTGTTGGTGGAATCCATGTAGATAGATGACTAAGCTTAAGCTTTCCTTGTTTAATAAAAAATCATCTCTTCCTTTCATTAACTATCATTTCAGTTCAACTTTCCCCTACTTATAATTTACTAATTTTGATCAATACTATTGGCAATTAGAAAATTAACAAAACAAGAAGCACTATATAAATATAAAAACTAACATTATTTGTTCATGTATTTTTTTTTCTTATATATATGTGAGAAGGATTTTAGGTGATAAGATAATGCTATTTTATATGGTGATAAGGTAATAAAATACAAAAAAGCAAAATGGGTATAGAATTGACTAATTTTTGGATTTGTCTTTGTACTGCAATTATTTGGTGATTAACTAATAAACACTGGCGTTGCTTGTGCGGCGTATATGGATTTGGAATTGTACTTTTGCCTTCTAAATACACATCATTTTGTTTGTTTTTGGTTTTCACTTTAATTATTGGTTTACCTTTTTTTTCATTTAATTAATCAATTTCTAGGGGTATGTTTGGTAGGGAGGGAAATATGTTTTGATTTTTTTAAAATAATATTTTTTGGGAGAAGCATTTTGTTTTATACCGAACACTCCTTATATGTGTGCAACTCCGATTCCAAAGTTGGTTCAACACTTTTTGCTTTAAGGCTAGTTGTATCTTAGTTTGATTAGGGAGACACGTGTTTTATGTGTTTAAATAAGTTAATAAGGTTGTTAATCGAGATAGATACAGACAAATTACGGTGGGATAAATAATTATTTTCTTCTCTAACTTTGTGGTTAATATTATATTCAACTTCCTCTCAAAGTTTTAGCTATACAATATTTTTCCTGTTTATGTGATTTTCAGTATATTTTGCCGGCCAAATGCGAAAATGTTTTATTGAAACAAAAGTTGTAGATTACTTTTTCTAGCCCATGTCTAAATGAAATGTTGGAATGTAGCACACTTCTTAAAAAAGGATGAATATAAAAATAAATTTCAATAATTTTATTAAATTTGAATTTGAATAATTTAATTTAAAAAAATTCACGAGAGGAAGTTGTAATTTTTTCCACAATGTTGTCCTTGCATATTTTTCTAAATTGAGAAAAAGGTTTGCTGAAAATTCTTCTGTAGGCACTTGCTCGTCTATGAACCAAAAAATAAAAAAAGTAGCCCTCGTAAGGGAATCTTTTATCATGTGTCTCATGTTATTAAGGACCCAATTCTGAATATATATTTCTGAATTAAATACTCCAATATTAATAATAATACTTACAATTTAGCCAGTCCCCAAACAGTCTTGTGCATCTATCTAAAACACAAAAAGAAACTTTAGATACAAAATTATTCAGCATGCATGTGATTATGAAAGAAAGAGGTTCTTAAAAATCTTCACTAGATTTTTTTAGATGCTTAGGTTGGGTAGAATTAAAGTAATAAGTAATCAATTTGCAACTTTGAAGTCAATAATATGAACTTAGCATATGCAACTTGTTTGTCTAATAAATGCTGTTCCTTTAGAATGAAGAAAAAAATTCATTGGTCAAATGCAACAATATGGACTATTCATTGAATGTTTAATTTAGAGCAGGAAGATTACATTCATTCTCTAAGGTTATGGTATAAAGCTTCTTCTCCAAATTATGAATTCAGAGTTCGTAAATTTAATGACTATAATATTATCATACATATATATTTTTATACGAGATTCCGCTTTATAATCTAAAGTAAGTTGTTACATATAAAAACAAAGGGACTTATAATTAATTACATGAAGAAGTTAAAAAAAGAAGAGATAAATACTCAAGTTCATTAAGCTAACAGAAGGTTGAGTGCAATGAATTAGGAGGTACGTTTTACTTCATACGGTTCATTTTAATTACCATGCTTAATATAAATACTAGATGGTGCCCAATATTTTCATGCGTGCAATTTTAGTGGAATGCAAATTTAGAAGTGATGGAGACTTATTTAATAGATAGGAATGACATCTCTTTGAGCAGTTTACACACATTATTTACATAAATATTGCCTAGGTAAGCATATTGTTTGAATTGTTGGTATGTAAATATACATTCGCAGTGAAGTTAGTATCAAAATGAGAAAGGTAAAATAGTAACGCAATTGCTATGCCATTGACAGTTCTGATTGACAAAACACATGAAGAGGTTATAAAGAATGGACTTGCTTATATCTTCAAAACCTTTCTGCGAAAAACAAATGAGAGGATAAGATTATGTATGATAGATGCAAGGTAATAGGTAACAAGAAATCTATAAGTAAAGGAAGTATCAATGCTTTATATTGTGTACTTAATAAACATGAACTGCAATAAAATGATAAACATAACATATACATATAAATTGATGAAAAATGCTTAGTATAGTTCATCAAATTCATACAACCAATATGATGGGTTCTAGAAACTTTAATGTCATGATTTTCTTTCTTGAATGAGCATCTTTAGATGTTCATAGGCAGTATAGTTATAGTCTATGCTATCAAGTATAACTCTAACTTTTGTATATGTTCATGCTAATAGCTGCATATGCCGCTAAATGATTTTTGATTTTTGTGTTTTGGGAAAATGTGCTGCTAGTCAACAAATTATGATCAAATTTATGGGGTATATTTTTCTTTTTACTCATACTTTTCTTGCATATTTAGTACATGGGAGGTGAGTTTTGTTTCAAAGGAGAACCTAGTTCCATGACTAATTGAATTATAGGGCACCACGCTAAAGGCTACCAACTCTACCCAAATGATACACCCGAACAAACACAAGAAACTTATAAGCAACACAACCAAAGCAAGCTGAAGAGCTGTGAATTATTTTTACACAAAAAAAAAAAACAATTAAGAGACGTGCAAATTCAAGAAGCTAAGCGATAATAATCAAAGCAAGCAGAAGAGAAACACTTACCAAAGTCGAGGTTGAACACACTGAAGAATAATAATCACAATAACACAGAATGAACCTGAAAGAGAGCATTTCAAAGAAATATTTGATCAAGCACAATTGTTATAT
>JAJOOD010019604.1:0-10304 GCA_029582525.1 Solanum tacnaense | reverse complement strand
TATATATATATATATATATATATATACAGAAAACATTTGAAATTTATATACAAAGGACATTCACAGTCATTCTTTACTTACTAATTTCCTATAATAGGGTGAGCGATGAGAGAAAGATAATAGTATTACTTACTATTGCTTCTTCCTTATTTGCTCAACTTTTCACTTCAAATGGATAACTCATTATTATATATTGATGTTGCAATAAGTTGCTTTCACTGAGCATAGATAATCCCGGTACCAATACTTTATCTAGATATTCTTCAAGATTAATTACACAAAGATATAATCAAAACAAAGTCACAACTTACCTTTCTGTGTTCAATTGAGCTATTATAAACCTATCGCAAAAGAGACCAAATATTATAATTAAAACAACTAAATAACAATACTATCTAAAAGATAATATTTTTTGTGGACAAATTTATTTTCGTGCTCATTACATGATTTTCTATTTGAGCCACGAGTAATACCAAAAGAATCTACATATGCTAGTATCCCTACCTTTACTTTATCGTCTACTTTTGCATCCATATTCATATTTGCTTCCCATAATTTTTTCTTCATAATTTTTGTATCCCCTGTAACTTTCGACAACTTCTTATCCATCACTTCAATTTCATCCTTTGCTTCAAACAACTTTTCCTCCATCTCAATTTTCATAGTTGAGGTTACTTTTTGAACTTCTATCTCTACTTTTTTTTCAGGATATGTTTACCCATTTTGGGATCGTTAATATACTGGTCCATAAGCAAAACTTGGAGATGCTCCTTTTCCTAGAGTTCGATTATTTCCATGAGTACCTGGCCTCATTACTTGTGAGTACACATCACTAGGAGCACTTCCAGGGACACTTAACTCACGACATACCTCAACAAGATCTTTCCTTTCATTCTTTATTAAAGAAAGTAAATCAATTGATAGTTATCAAAATATTTATAGAATGAAAGTACCTTTATATTTATAAAGAATTGGAATTTATTATAACTTCATCAGCTTTATCATTTATTGGTTGATTGTTCTTTGCCGTAAGTGTTTTTTAACACACTAGTGAACCTTACTTATGCTAGACATTTGAATTATGTCACACAAATAGCATCAGATATATTTGTTTCAATTTATTAAAATATAAATAGGTCAAAAACGGTTTCTCCAATAAGCAATATTGTAAATTAGGTAGGTAGATGGATACACTTCCATAGTTATACTTGCTTTGATTGTCATAATCAAAAACGGGTTTTAAATTGAACAGGTCACATATTTGGAAAATGAGTGTAAAACCTTATGGAATCGTAAATTATGGTTCGACATGACTTAATTTGCTACTATGTAAAAAACTGCAGCTATTGAAACTCGTAGAAACAGGTTTCCAAGCAAAGGCCATATGCAACAGTTTCAATGGAGAGAAGAAAGAAGAACAAGTGATCCGGATTGTTCTTTTTTTTTATTTTATAATCTTAGTATATTAGTGTTATATTGAGTTGTAATAATTTTATTTCTAATTAAAAATGTGTGATTAAAATAAACTACTTTAAACTAAGTTAAGAAATCAAGTGTATCACACATTATCATAATTCGTAAGAAACATTCATTAGTTAATTTAAAGAAAGAGAGAACTCTCTTATCATGAATCAACAAACAATCCTTTTTGTACTTATCATGAGTCCAATTTGTTCATCTAGCTTAAGCTTATGATTCCCCATCTGACAGTCACTTACTTTTTGATGAGTCCACAAATTGGACTCATCTAGGGCTATATTTTAAATAAATTGTGTCCTGGTCTCGAATGCTTATTCTATCTCAATATCTAATAAAAACACTTAAGTTTCAGGTATTTGAAATTTTAGTGGAAGCATAGACACTTAGGCACAAAAAGGAACAAAAAGGCTGAAAAGAACGAAGAAGTTGAAGCCTGAGCATCGCTGAGCCCACTTAGCGAGTCGCCGAAGGGTCTTACTTCGCCCTTTGTTCCAGGGAACTGAGCCCTGAAGGAAAGGATCAAGTCGGTGGAGAAAGGGAGCAGTCGGCATATCACCGAATAGTTCCGCGAAGTAGTACTATGTCGCCCAATGACACAGAGCCCGATGATGCTGAAGGTTGGTGCAAGTTGGCGACAAACTACACCAAAGGGCGAATCGCCAAGTTGATCGGCGATTCCGACTAATGACGCCGAATTATCCGCTGCAGCACAAATCTGTAATAACTATAAATACTAGTTAAAATTTTATTTTGGGTGTTGAACAATTGTTATAATTTTAATATAGAATAGTACTTTTTGATATATTTGCTCTAAATTTGAGAGGGTTTTGGAGACTTGAAGAAGAAGAGGGTTTCATCTTCTAGATTAGGAGTTGGGTCTCTTGGATCCTTCATTCTTGGCCTGTAACAAGACTCAAATCTTCATACCCATTTGAATGCAAGTTCATTTAGGTATAAATTTCTATCTGTTGATGTATGGCTAAAAACCCCAATTCTTGGGGTGTGATTTAGCGAATATGGGTTAAAGTAACTGTTGGGTCTTGCTTGTTGATAGATTAGATGTAGTTTAATGGTGATTGCATCTAGTAGTTGTGGATGAATCTAACAAATTTGTAGTTGCAAATACAAATTTATTTGTGTTTTTGGCTTGCTCGAGAGAGAGGTCACGAAACCAAGACTACTAGATTGATGGCCTAAGGTGTGGGTCGACATGAGGTTTAGCCCGAGAGAGTGAGACCTAGTCCCATATCCTAACACTCAGCTTGAGAGAGTGAGTGGGGTAAGGCATAGGCTGGTCTTCATGCGGCAAGTTAGTGTCGGAGAGGAACCCATTTGAAACGAGGTAAGTTGCTCGAGAGAGAACTTATTTCCACATAAAGCTTAGCCTAGTCACTATAACTCTATAAATTTTCTAACGAAAGCATGTACCTAATAATTTAGATTAACTCGTATTTCTGTCACATCTCAAGAATCCTCCTCTCATTGGTTAGATTTCTTGTTGATTCTGCTAATTTTAGCTTACTTGTGACAAAACCCCCATTTGTTAATTGATACTTTTGTGTCCCCTTTTTAATTTACAATGTTTTTACTCGTTAATATCTTTAGCTATGACTAGTTAGAACTAAAATTTATTTTTCTATAAATTCTCAAAACCATTATCTTGGGACGATCCCAACCCTTGGTTGGGTTACTAAACTATTGTACAATCGTAGACACTTGCATTGGAAGTTGTGTCTTGATTATGCAAACATCAAAATGGCGCCGCTGCCAGGGAGTGGTGTTATTTGGGAATTCTAAGTTAAGTAGAATTCTTGGTAGTTTTCTTTTGCTAGTTTGAATATCAATGCAGGGAAATAAGAATAGATGATCATTATGAATACTACACAGACCATCCCCTCTTGAAATTGTTAAATCTCCTCCTGACATTCAAACAAGTGGGGGATGAAACAATTCAAGAAATGTGGCTGAAATTTCAAGCGGTGCTACAACTCTGCCCATCTCATGGGATGACGGATAAGGGACTATTGGAGTGCTTCTATAAGGGTCTTGGACCCGAGAATAGAAGTGTAGCCGATCAAATTTGCGAGGGAGGGATGTTGTACCAGCCTTATGAAGTCGTAGCAAAACTCCTTGATGGCATGGTAGAAGCCAGCAAAGAAGCCAAAAAGAAGCAGGAGTGAGACGCACTAGTCACACAGTTGGATGCTCTATCCAGTCAAGTCACAGAATTGGAAGTACAAGCCATGGGTAAAGAAAAACACTTCTCCCTCTGTAAGTGTAGTTATGGGAAGAAGCAATGAGGTGTGCAAGGTGACGAAGCCCTTTCACTCATTTAAAAAAAAATTGAGGCACATGAGAAGATGTTGAATGAGATGAAAGAAAACATCGAAATGCTAAATGAAGCGTCAACCTCTCACTCCATGACTATTCAGCTGCAGGATGCTCAAATCGTCCATTTGATATCAGGCCATTACCCACCATTCGTCGAGGACTCGCCTAATTACAACATGGGCGACTCCGAGGATAAAGAATAGTTACTGACCTGGGTCGTGCCGCGACGTTAACTAAGGCGCTGTTTGGGAGGCAACCTAAAACCCTTTAATATTTTATATTTGCGTATTGGTAAAATAATAGTGTGTTGTTTATACAAGTTGAAGTGTGAACAGGTGTTAGAAAAAGTGTTGGGTGGAGAGCAACAAATCAAGTCGGCGAGTCGCCATAGAGGTCGGTGCACCAAATCAATTCTGCCATTTGACTCAAGATAGCTTCAAATTGGAGTCTGTAAAACTGGGCAAGCCCAGAAAATTATTGGCGAATCGCCAACTATATCGGCGACCCCGATGCTTACCGCCGTTTGAACATCCAAATTTATTTGGAAAGTTCTGTAAAACTCGGCGAAGTAAACAGATGTTCGGCAAAATGCCGATTGACTCAGAAATCAAAACCATCGCCACTGAATGAACATGAACTAGACAGTTTGCAAGCAAGAAGGGGTTAAAATTCTACAACTTGTTCATTTTTACACGCTTTTATTCCTCCAATTGCATCTTCGCACACTAATTTCCATATATTCCTGCATTACCTAAGTATTCCAGTTATTAAAATTGTGCTCGGAACATGGATTGCACTTTACATTGGTCAGTGTAAAAGGGTGGTTGTGAAGCATTCGAGAACGTGGGTTGAGACTAGACGCATTGGGCTAGATAGCAAAGTTGTGGAGAGATTGAGGAACCACTCAGCGGTCCGGTTAATGGTGATTTCGTCTAGTAGCTGTGGATTAATCTAAAAAATTTATAGTTGCAAATACAAGTTTATTTGTATGTTTTCGGCTTGCTCGAGAGAGAGGTCGCGAAACCAAGACTACTAGATTGATGGCCTAAGGAGTGGGTCGACATGAGGTTCTGCCCGAGAGGGTGAGCCCTAGTCCCATATCCAAACACTCAGCTCGAGAGAGTGAGTGGGGTAAGGCATAGGGTGGTCTTCATGTGGCAAGTGTGTGTCCAAGAGGAGCCCATGTGAAACGGGGTAAGTAGCTTGAGAGAGAACTTATTTCCACATAAAGCTTAGCCTAGTCACTATTACTCTATAAATTTTCTATCGAAAGCATGTACGCAATAATTTAAATTAACCCGTATTCCAGTCACATCCCAAGAATCCCCCTCTCCTTGCTTAGATTTCTTGTTGATTTCGCTAATTTTCGCTTACTTGTGACGAAACCCCCATTTGTTAATTGACCCTTTTGTGTCCCCCTTTTAATTTACAATGTTTTTACTCATTACTATCTTTAGCTATGACTAGTTAGAACTAAATTTTATTTTTCTATAAATTCTCAAAACCACTCTCTTAGGATGATCCCAACCCTTGGTTGGGTTACTAAACTATTGTACGATCGTAGACACTTGCATCGGAAGTTGTGTCTTGATTACGCAAACATCACTTTTTCAATCTGCATCAGAGAAACTGATGGATTCATAAAGCCAATTACCTTTTCCAAGAGACACATGACCATTTCAGAAAAAAGATCTTCAATTTCCTTTTCCCATTCTTCTTTCTCTAAGGGAAGAGGTTCCTCGTCTTCAAACCGGAATATTAAAGGAAGTGTTTGTTTGACAGAAACTTGTTCCTTCTCTTCTGGAGGAGTGAGATTATTATGATCATCGCAGTCCTCTTTATACAAGGATTTACACTCCTCGTAATAAGACCCCTCCGTATCCGACTCCTCTTTAACAAATTCCTCCTCATTAGACTCCTCATCATTCTTATTCTTAGACTTGTCCATAGAGCATGGCCGAAGAAGATATGTTCGGTTTTTGTTGTGGTTTTCACCCTCAACAACAAGCTAAGGTACAATAACTACATCAGGATCACTCTCCTCCTTCGAACTATGAGATATTTCCTCACTAGTTCCTGGAATGAAGTTCCTCCTCTTGTCACCTCGAGAAGGCTCCACCATTCTTCTTTTCCTTCCAACCTCTCCAATATTCTCAACAACTTCACAGTCCACTTCAGACTCCTCGTCATCACTTAGAAGAATCATACCTTTGTTGTTTTCACCCTCAATAGTAAGTGGAGGACTCCCTAATGGGATATCCACAACGAAAGGCCATTTCTCTTGAGTCCCATAGTCCACCCATGTTTCACAGCCACATTCACAAGTTGTGTATCCCAATTTGGTGATGGGATGCTTACAATTTCGACACAACCATCTTGAAACAAATCCATCCCCTGAATCCATAAATATGCACCTGAGTCTAATTGCACAATCATTAGTACACTAAATATTGATCAGAAAATAATTAAGTTCGTCTTATACTTCCAAAATGACAAATATTTTGAGAAAGAGGAAGTTGTACTAAAATAATAGTGTGAAACACTAATGTGATTAAAATGTCATAATTGAAAACTTAATTACAAAGGACAATAACATTCACTACATCAAAAATTATCTTTAGCGGTAATTTGTTAACAACAATAGCTCAAGTGCCCCTAAATATGTAGTTTTAGTGGCAATTAACACTCTTTGTATATGTTAATGAAGCCTTTAGCAACATTGGATCTAATTACGCTTAACTAATGTTAGTAACGACTTTAACACTCTTTATTAATGTGTCTATTTATTGCCACTAAAAGTTGTTTTTGTTGTAGTGACGTAGGAGTGACAAACGAGCGAGTTAAGTCGATCGAAAATGCGTTAAACAAAAATGGATAAAGTACTCGACTCAACTCATTTTTAAATGGGTAAAAATGAGTTATCCAATGAATAATATGGATACCCATATTATAGTAGGGATCTTGTTAAAAACTTTGAAAACAAAATATTTTTATAGTGTTTTTTATCACCCCCAACCCTAACAGCCCCCCTGCCCCCCATCCCAAAAAAAATGAAAAAAAGATAGTGTGTTTTTTTTATAAAAAATATTAAATCTTTTTAATTTTTTTTATCACAAAATATTTTTAACGTTTTTTTGAGCATATCTTCTCACAATATGCTTAGAAACTGGACACTTAAATCATTGTAGGGGAATGGGGGCTGGTAGGGTGATAAAAAACCTTTAAAAAAGAATTAATATTTTGTATTTAAAAAAACTACTCTTTTTTTCATTTTTTTGGGATGGGGGGCAAGGGGGGCTGGTAGGGGTGAGGTGATAATAAACACTATAAAAATATTTTGTTTCCAATGTTTTTAACAAGATCCCTACTATAATATGGGTATCCATATAATTCATTGGGTAACTCATTTTTACCCATTTAAAAATGAGTCGAGGCGAGTACTTTATCCATTTTTGTTTAACTCATTTTCGATTGACTCAACTCGCTCATTTGTCACTCCGATATCACTACAACAAAAACAACTTTTAGCGGCAATAAATAAATACATTAATAAAGAGTGTTACAGTCATTACTAACATTAGTTAAGCGTCATTAGATCCAATGTCGTTGAAGGCTTCATTAACATATACAAAGAGTGTTAATTGCCGCTAAAACTACATATTTAGTGGCAATTGAGCTATTGACATTAACAAATTGCCGCTAAAGATCATTTTTGATGCAGTGGATGTTATTATCCTTTGTAATTAAGTTTTGAATTATGATATTTTAGTCACATTAGTGTTTCGCACTATTCTTTTAGTACGACTTCCTCTTTCTCAAAATATTTGTCATTTTGGAAGTCTAAGACGAACTTAATTTTTAGTGTACTTAGGATTATGCAATTTGACTGAGGTGCATATTTATGGATTCAGGCGATGGCTTTGTTTCAAGATGGTTGTGTCGAAATTGTAATTGTCCTATTACCAAATTGGGATACACAACTTGTGAATGTGAGTGTGAAACATGGGTGGACGATGGGACTCACGAGAAATGGCCTTTCGTTGTGGATATCCCATTGGGGAGTTCCGCACTTACTGTTGAGGGTGAAAAAAACAATGGTTCGATTCTTCGAGTCTGAAGAGGACTGTGAAGTTATTGAGAATATTGGAGAGGTTGGAAGGAAAAGAGGAATGGTGGAGCCTTCTAGTGGTGACAAGAGGAGGAAGTTCATTCCAGGAACTTGTGAGGAAATATCTGATAGTTCGGAGGAGGAGAGTGATCCTGATGTAGTTATTGTACCTCAGCTTGTTGTTGAGGGTGAAAACCACAACAAAGACCGACCATATCTTCTTCAGGCCAAGCTCTATTGACAAGTCTAAGAATAACAATGATGAGGAATCTGATGAAGAGAAGTCGGATGAGGAGGGGTCTTATTACGAGGAGTGTAAATCCTCGTATAAAGAGGACTGCGATGATCATAATAAACTCACTCCTCCAGAAGAGAAGGAACATGTTTCTGTCAAAGAAAAACTTCCTTTAATATTCCAATTTGAAGACGAGGAACCTCTTCCCCCATAGAAAGAAGAATGGGAAAAGGAAATTGAAGATCTTTTTTCTGAAATGGGCATGTGTCTCTTCGAAGATCTAATTGGCTTTACGAATCCATTAGTTTCGCCGATGCAGAGTGAAAAAGTAAGTGACTGTCATATGGGAACCATAAGATTAAGCTAGATGAACAAATTGAACTGTCCGCAATAACTTTAAATCCTACAAAGTGTATGAAATTATACATCAACTAGAAATTTAAATTTAGAAAAAAAAACTTGTAAAAATAAAGATGAAATGGTGGAAAAATACATATAAAGATGTAAATTATATATGATGCAACACTATCTACACAACTAATTAAGTTTCATCTTTATTGTCCATCCCCCTTTTGAAAATTCACTAAATCAGCTTTGTGTTTTCAAGAATAAACACATTATATTCCTAATATGTCATACAAAGCTAAGAAGCGGGAAGGAGGGTTGGGCGGAATAGAAATTTTACGAAGATAATAGATTGAATCTTGATATCTAGTATAAAGCTATAAAACACTCAAATTATAATAAGTAGACAAATCGCGCTGTCTATAGCACCAAGTAATCCTTGTTTGGTTAAACGATCCATTGGTTAATAAATACTAAGGCCAAGTCTAGGATGTGATATACTTGCATCTACAATAGATGCAAATAAGCACAAATATATATTATAATTGGAGTTGTAAACAATATTTCAATATATTAAAATCATCATAAGAATAACCAATACCGTATCGTGTATATGTCAAAATACAGACAAGATACATTATGAGGCATCATGGACATACCTACAGCCTTAAGAGCCTTTTGCGTCTAGGCCACATTGTTATGTTAAAATTTATTTCACATTAGATTAGGGATCAAAAGTGTAGTATGTAGTTCCCAATCATTATATAGAGTCCAATATGGATAAAATTAACATAATTAATGAATAAAAACTAATATTAAATTCCTTAAATTTAAGTTTAGCAATATAAATTATTGGGATGGAAAAGAAAGCCTTTGATTAAGAGATCGGGAGCATCTGGAGAACTCCATCTCTGATTTATCTAAAAAAAACAAAGATACATCAAAGAGGAGGAAACAAATAGAAGAAAATGAAGAAACGAATGAGAAGGAGCTTACAAAGGATGTTTTCCAAAACAATCAAGACTTGGTACCTCTGTCAAAATCATCTTCGAATCCACTACATCCACCGAAAGATACCTCTACAAAATGCAAAATACGGTAAAATATGGATAGAATTTGAATGAAAGAAGGATGTAAAGGGAGGTAGGTAGGTAATTCTTTGAGCGGAAAAAAAAGAGAAGAGATAACAGAGGTTGGTGTGAATCACCCACAATCAAAAGAAATGAAAAATCATGGCACTGTTAGCTTCTTGAGATGGAGGAGGAGGCAAGGAATGGAGAAATGATGAGAAGACAGTAAGACGATAAGAAAGAAACCCTTCTTTGTAAGAAGATTTTATAAAGATATTTTTTGTTTATTTCATTTGGGCTTCTTGGTCCAATTTTTTACATATTTTTTTTTATAAAGAGTTTTTAAAATCTATCAAATTTATTTAAAAAATATAAAAAATAAATTTAAATTATATAACAAATATAGAAATTTTCAATAAGAGTAGTGTCATATAACACCAATGGTTCAATTTATAATCCAGATACACCTTATAAAAAAATTGTTCTATTCCTGACATTTTCCAATATAATACTAGTGATTTATCTATGTTCCTGTTATTTATTGCTACTGAGTAGTTAGCACTTATTATAAATTTAATTTTTTGGTATATGAGGTTACCTTTTACTGCACTTATTATACTTTTTTCTATGGGTTGTACGATTCTATCATCTGCTAAGTATATTTCTATGGGTGTATCTATTCCTTCTCTAAAACATGCTTTTATTAGTATTTCTGTTCCTCCTAAATGTACATATT
>JAJOOD010019603.1:0-11804 GCA_029582525.1 Solanum tacnaense | reverse complement strand
TATACTAGTCCATTATATTATGGTTGGATGCCCTGAAGATTAATGTGTTACCAAAACTTACATTACAGATTATTTTGGCTTGTTTGTGGAAATCATTATTCTCACGCTAAGCATTAGTTTGAATTTTTGGAAACCACTCTCATGAGTTCACATTTATGTACAAGCGATCTGTGTTTTCTATACTAGTCCATTATATTATGGTTGGATGCCCTGAAGATTAATGTGTTACCAAAACTTACATTACAGATTATTTTGGCTTGTTTGTGGAAATCATTATTCTCACGCTAAGCATTAGTTTGAATTTTTGGAAACCACTCTCATGAGTTCACATTTATGTACAAGCGATCTGTGTTTTCTATACTAGTCCATTATATTATGGTTGGATGCCCTGAAGATTAATGTGTTACCAAAACTTACATTACAGATTATTTTGGCTTGTTTGTGGAAATCATTATTCTCACGCTAAGCATTAGTTTGAATTTTTGGAAACCACTCTCATGAGTTCACATTTATGTACAAGCGATCTGTGTTTTCTATACTAGTCCATTATATTATGGTTGGATGCCCTGAAGATTAATGTGTTACCAAAACTTACATTACAGATTATTTTGGCTTGTTTGTGGAAATCATTATTCTCACGCTAAGCATTAGTTTGAATTTTTGGAAACCACTCTCATGAGTTCACATTTATGTACAAGCGATCTGTGTTTTCTATACTAGTCCATTATATTATGGTTGGATGCCCTGAAGATTAATGTGTTACCAAAACTTACATTACAGATTATTTTGGCTTTTTTGTGGATGGTCTCAGTAACATGGGATACTGTTTGATTACAAATGAAATTGAGTTTCTTCAGTCCTTTTTGTTTCCATTCCAAGTCTACTGTCACTGCAAGAAATTTAACTTTGAACGATAGGAATTTAGCCGTTAAAAGTGTAATTATTACGACTAAATTTTTTTTCCATGCTACTTTCAATTTAATATTAGCAAGGGATAAAATGCGGATGTTAAGAACCCAGTCGCTATGACGAAAAAATAGGTGCTGTTATATCCCTCCTAAATCACCGCCATGTCCCCTACCTACCCCTTCTCCCACTGTTTGGGGAAAGAGAACAGATCGAATATCATTTAGAGGAATATCATTTCAGCCAAAAAAACAGTCGGACACACATATCACCCAAAATCCATGTATTAATAACACACGGAAAAAAAAAAGAAAAATACATATTTCTTATTGCGGGCATCGTTTGAATTTAGGCCAAAATTTTTTGTGGGCATCCGTGACAACCTTAATGGTGTGCGTTGAGATTTTCAAGTTAAAACGAGGCCTGAAACGAGAAATAACAAATTTTCAATTTTTCATGTGCGTATTACTCATTGTGATATTCATCTCGACGGTTTTTTGGCTAAATTTTTTTGTGACGTCCATGACGAACTATTTAATGTCATACGTTGGTTCGGACATATATCGGCATTTTCAAGTTCAAACGAGGACCAAAACAGGAAATACCAATTTTTCTATTTTTCAAGTTTATATTGTGATTCCGATGATTTTTTGGCCGAAAATTTTTGTAGGCGTGTGACGACAAGAAACGAGCTTGCAAACGTCAGCATTTTCAAGTTCAAACGAGTCTTGAAACAGAAAATATTGATTTTTTCATTTTTTGAGTTTTAGGTGATCCGTGCGTATTTTTGACAGATATTTTGATAGGCGTCTGTGACAAGTTCACCCACTAAATCTACTCGGGGAGAGGCCACCCTAAAGGAGGCGGCTCACCGACTCTCCCGAGGACAACGACCCGTCGCGAGGACCCTACCCTGAGGCACGCTTCAAAGGTCTGTCCCTCACCTCAAGGTGACTACCCCGAGCCTAGCCCCCCCAGCCTCGAGGCCACTCGCCTCGAGGAGAGCCCCCCCACCCCTACCCGACTCCGAGGAGCCCCCCACCCAAGGTCCGATCGTCACCTCGAGTAGCCCCCCACCCAAGGTCCGACCGTCACCTCGAGTAGCCCCCAACCCACCCTACCCGAGGCCCCCCACCCCGGCCTCGAGGCCACCCTACCCGAGGCTCTCCCTGGCCTCGAGGCCACCCACCCCGAGACACTTCCCGCCTGGCCTCGAAGCGTCCTACCCCGAAGCGACGCCCCACTCCCAACCTCGAGGTGTCCTGCCTCGAGGCGAGGACCCCCGTCCTTGAGGCGTCCAGCCCCGAGATGAGGCCCCCCGCCCGACCTCGAGACGTCCTGCCCCGAGGTGAGGCCCCCCGCCTGGCCTCGAGGCGTCCAACCCTGAGGCGAGTCCCCCCGCCCGGCCTCGAGGCGTCCTGCCTTGAGGTGAGGCACCACACCCGGCCTCGAGGCGTCCTGCCCCAAGGCGAGGCCACCCGCTCGGCCTCGAGTAGTCCATCCCCGAGGCGAGGCCTCCCGTCCGACCTCGAGGCGTCCTGTCTCGAGGTGAGGACCCCGTCCTGGGCCCCTCTACCCCCCTCTCTACCCCTATAACTCCCTCCCCCACTCTTACGACCTACCCCCTACCCCCCTCCCCCACCCCCACCCCCACCCCTACCTCCTAACCCCACTCTACCCCCCTCTATTCCCCTACCCCCCCACCCCACCTCTACCCCCTTCCCCCTTCACCCCGTCCTCTACCCCCCACCCCACCTCTACCCCTACCCCTTTTCCCTGGGCAAAAATGACGTTGGACTTCCGAATCACCAAAAATACCACCCTCCCCGCCTACCCCCCTTCCCCTCGGCAAAAATGACGTTGAAATTCCGGATCACCAAAAATCCATGGACTATAGCACACGAAAATCGGCAAAATGAGGGGTTTACCTTCTCCGGGGTTCGTTTGACCTTTAAAATGGGTCGTTTTGGCCGTCAGGGCCAACTGGCTCCTTAGCTATGGTCTTAACGGACGTCCATGAAAATTTTCAGCAAAAATGACGTCGGAATTCTGGATCAGTAAAAAAGATAGTGAACTATAGCATACGAAAATCGGTAAAATGGGGGGTTTACCTGCTCCGGGGCTCGTTTGACTTTGAAATTGGGTCGATTTGGCCGTCAGGACCAACTGGGTCCGTAACTAAGGTCTTAACAGACGTCCATGAAAAATTTCGGCAAAAATGACGTCGGAATTCTGGATCACCAAAAATCCATGGACTATAGCACACAAAAATTGGTAAAATGGGGGGGTTTACCTGCTCTAGGGCTCGTTTGTCCTTGAAAATGGGCCGTTTTGGCCGTCAGGGCCAACTCGCTCCATAGCTAAGGTCTTAACAGACGTCCATGAAATTTTTTGGCAAATATGACGTCGAAATTCCGGATCACAAAAAATCCATGGATTATAGATCACGAAAATCGGTAAAATGAGGGGTTTACCTGTTCCGGGGCTCGTTTGACCTTTAAAATGGGCGTTTTGGCCGTTAGGGTCAACTGGCTCAATAACTAAGGTCTTAACGGACATCCATGAAAAATTTCGGCAAAAATGATGTCGGAATTCTGGATCACCAAAAAAGATGGTGAACTATAGCACACGAAAATCAATAAAATGGGGGGTTTACTTGCTCCGGGGTTCGTTTGACCTTGAAAGTGAGCCAGTTTAGCCATCAGGGACAACTGGCTCCATAGCAAAGGTCTTAACGGACATCCATAAAAAATTTCAGCAAAACTTAAGTTGGGATTCCGTATCACCAAAAATCCATGGATAATAGCACACAAAAATTGGCAAAATGGGGGGTTTACCTGCTCCGGGGTTCGTTTGACCTTGAAAATTAGCCGTTCTGGCAGTCAAGGCCAACTGGCTCCATAGCTAAGGTTTTAACGGATGTCCATGAAAAATATTGGCAAAAATGACGTCGAAATTTTGGATCACCAAAAATCCATGGACTATAGCACACGAAAATCAGCAAAATGGGGGATTTACCTGCTACGGGGCTCGTTTGACCTTTAAAATGGGCCTCTATGGCTGTCAGGGCAATCTGGCTGCATAATTAAGGTCTTAATGGACGTCCATGAGAAATTTCGGCAAAAATGACGTCGGAATTCTGGATGACCAAAAAAGATGGTGAACTATAGCACACGAAAATCAGCAAAATAAGGGGGTTTACCTGTTCCGCGGTTTGTTTGACCTTGAAAATGAGTCGTTTTGACCGTCAAAGCCAACTGGCTCCATAATTAAGGTCTAAACGGACGTCCATGAAAAATTTAGGGAAAAATGACGACGGAATTCTGGATCACCAAAAATCCATGGATTATATAGCACATGATAATGGGCAAAATGGGGGGTTTACCTGCTCCGGGGCTCATTTGACCTTGAAAATGGGCCGTTTTGGCCATCAGGGCCAACTGGATCCATAGCTAAGGTTTTAACAGACGTCCATGAAATATCTCAACAAAAATGACGTCGGAATTTTGGATGACCAAAAATCCATGGACTATAGCACACGAAAATTGGAAAATGGGGGGTTTACTTGCTCCGAGGCTCGTTTGACCTTGAAAATGGACCATTTTGGCCGTCGAGGCCAACTGGCTCTATAACGAAGGTTTTAACGGACGTCCATGAAAAATTTCGACAAAAATGACGTTAGAATTCTAGATCATCAAAAAAGTTGGTGAACTATATACACACGAAAATCGGCAAAATGGGGGTTTAACCTGCTCCGTGGCTTGTTTGACCTTGAAAATGAGCCGTTTTGGCTGTCAGGGCCAACTGACTCAATTGCTAAGGTCATAACAGACGTCCATGAAAAATTTCGGTAAGAATGACATCGAAATTCCAAATCATCAAAAAAGTTGGTGAACTATAGCACACAAAAATCGGCAAATTGGAGGGTTTACCAGCTCCGGGGATCGTTTGACCTTGAAAATGGGCCATTTTGGCCGTTAGCGCCAATTGGATCCATAACTAAGGTCTTGACGGACGTCCATGAAAAATTTCGGCAAAAATGACGTTGAAATTCTGGATCACTAAAAATCCATGGACTATATAGCATACAAAAATCAGCAAAATGGGGGGTTTTCCAACTTTGGGGCTCGTTTGACCTTAATAATGGGTCGTTTTGGTCGTCAGGGCCAACTGGCTCCATAGCTAAGGTCTTAACGGACATCCATGAAAATTTTCGGCAAAAATGACGTCGATATTCTAGATCACCAAGAATCCATGGACTAGAGCACACAAAAATAGGCTAAATGGGGGGTTTACCTGCTCCGGGGATCGTTTGACATTTAAAATGGATTGTTTTGGCCGTCAAGGCCAAATGGCTCCATAGATAAGGTCATAACGGAGGTCCTTGAAAATTTTTGACAAAAATGACATCGATGTTCCGGATCATCAAAAAATATGGTGAACTATAGCACACGAAAATCACCAAATAGCGGGATTTACCTGCTCCGAGGCTCGTTTGACCTTGAAAATGAGCCGTTTTGGCCGCTAGGGCCAAATGGCTCCATAGCTAAGGTCTTAACGGACGTCCATGAAAAATTTCAGCAAAAATGACATCAGAATTCTGGATCACCAAAAAACCATGGACTATGCACACGAAAATCTGCAAAATGGGGGGTTTACCTGCTCCGAGGCTCGTTTGACCTTGAAAATGGGTTGTTTTGGCCCTCAGGACCAATTAGCTCCATATCTAAGGTCTTAACGGACATCCATGAAAATTTTGGCAAAAATAATGTCGGAATTCTGGATCACCAAAAAAGATTGTGAACTATAGCACATGAAAATCGGCAAATGGGGGTTCACCTGCTCTGGGGCTCGTTTGACTCTGAAAATGGGTCATTTTGGCCGTCAGGGTAAACTAGCTCCATAGCTAAGGTCTTAACGGACATCCATGAAAAATTTCGGCAAAAATGACGTAGGAATTCCGGATTACCAAAAAAGATGTTGAACTATAGCACACAAAAATCGGAAAAATGGGGGGTTTACCTGCTCCGGGGCTCGTTTGACCTTTAAAATGAGCCGTTTTGCCCGTCAAAGCCAACTGGCTCCATAGTTAAGGTCTAAACAGACGTCCATGAAAAATTTCGGCAAAAATGACGACGGAATTTTGGATCAACAAAAATCCATGGATTATAGCACACGATAATCGGCAAAATGGGGGGTTTTCCTGCTCCGAGGCTCATTTGACCTTGAAAATGGGCCGTTTTGGCTATTAGGGCCAACTTGATCAATAGCTAAGGTCTTAACAAACGTCCATGAAATATTTTAGCAAAAATGACGTCGGAATTCCGGATGACCAATAATCCATGGACTTATAGCATACGAAAATTGGAAAGTGGAGGGTTTACTTGCTTCGAGGCTGGTTTGACCTTGAAAATGGGCAATTTTGGCCGGCAGGGCCAACTGGCTCTATAGTGAATGTCTTAAGGGATGTCCATGAAAAATATAGATAAAAATGACGTCAGAATTCCAGATCATCAAAACAGTTGGTGAACTAAAGCACACGAAAATTAGCAAAATAGGGGGTTTACCTGCTCCGGGGCTTGTTTGACCTTGAAAATGAGCCGTTTTGGCCGTCAGGGCCAACTGACTCAATAGCTAAGGTCTTAACAGACGTCTATGAAAAATTTCGGCAAAAATGACGTCGGAATTCCAGATCATCAAAAAAGTTGGTGAACTATATAGCACACGAAAATTGGCTAAATGGGGGTCTACCTGCTCTGGGGCTTGTTTGACCTTGAAAATGGGCCTTTTTGGCCGTCAGCGCCAACTTAATCCATAACTAAGGTTTTAACGGACGTCCATAAAAAATTTCGGCAAAAATGACGTCGATATTCTGAATCACCAAAAATCCATGGACTGTAGCACACGAAAATTGGCAAAATAGGAGGTTTTCCAACTCTTGACTCGTTTGACCTTGATAATGGGTTGTTTTGGCCGTCAGGGCCAGCTGGCTCCATTGCTAAGGTCTTAGCGGACGTCATGAAATTTTTTGGCAAAAATGACGTCGGAATTCCGAATCACCAAAAATTCATGGACTAGCACAAGAAAATCGGCAAAATGGGGGCTTTACCTTCTCCGGGGATCGTTTGACCTTTAGAATGGATCGTTTTAGTCGTCAGGGCCAACTGACTTTAAAGATAAGGTCTTACCAGAGGTCCATGAAAAATTTCAACAAAAATGACGTCGGAATTATGGATCATCAAAAAAGATGGTGAACTATAGCACACGAAAATCAGGAAAATGTGGGGTTTACCTACTCCAAGGCTCGTTTGACCTTGAAAATGAGCTGTTTTGGCCGTCAGGGCCAAATGGCTCCATAGCTAAGGTCTTAGCGGATGTCAATGAAAAATTTCGGTAACAATGACGTCTGAATTTCGGATCACCAAAAAAGATGGTGAACTATAGCACACGAAAATTGGCAAGATGGGTAGTTTATCTGCTTCGGGGATCGTTTGACCCTTAAAATGGGTCGTTTTGGCCGTCAGGGCCAACTAGCTACATAATTATAGTTTTAACGGACGTCCATGAAAGATTTCGGTAAAAATGACGTCGGAATTCTAGATCACCAAAAATCCATGGACTATAGCACATGAAAATCAGTAAAATGAGAGGGGGGGGGGGTTACACGCTCTGGGCTCCTCTGACCTTGAAAATGGGTTGTTTTGGCCGTCAGGGCCAACTAGCTATAGCTAACATCTAAACAGACGTCCATGAAAAATTTAGGCAAAAATGACGTCGGAATTCCAGATCACCAAAAGAGATGGCGAACTATAGCACACGAAAATAGGCAAAATGGGGGGTTTACCTGCTCCGGGGCTCGTTTGACTTTGAAAATGAGCCGTTTTATCCGTCAGGACAAACTGGCTCTATAGCTAATGTCTAAACGGACGTCCATGAAAAAGTTTAACCAAAATGACGTCAGAATTTTGGATCACAAAAAATCCATGCACTATAGCACACAATTATCGGCAAAATATGGGGTTTACCTTCTGCGGGGTTCGTTTGACCTTGAAAATGGGCCGTTTTGGCCATCAGGGCCAACTGGCTCTATAGTTTGGGTCTTAACGACGTCCATGAAAAAATTCAACAAAATGGAGGGTCTTGCTCCGGGGTTCGTTTGACCTTGAAAATGGGCTGTTTTGGCCCTCAAGACCAACTAGCTCCATAGCTAAGGTCTTAACGGATATCCATGAAAATTTTGGCAAAAATGATGTCGGAATTTCGGATCACCAAAACAGATGGTGAACTATAGCACACGAAAATCGGTAAATGGGGGGTTCACCTGCTCCGTGGCTCGTTTGACCTTGAAAATGGGTCGTTTTGGCCATCATGGCCAACTAGCTCCATAGCTAAGGTCTTAACGGATGTCCATGAAAAATTTCAGCAAAAATGACGTAGGAATTCCGGATTACCAAAAAAGATGTTGAACTATACCACACGAAAATCGGCATAATGGGGGGTTTACCTGCTTTGAGGCTCGTTTGATCTTGGAAATAGGCCGTTTTGGCCGTTAGGGCCAACTGGCTCCATAACTAAGGTTTTAACGGACGTTCATGAAAAATTTCTGCAAAAATGACGCCAGAATTCTGGATCAGAAAAAAAATGGTGAACTATAGCATAGGCAAATCGGGAAAATGGGGGTTTACCTACTCTGGTACTCGTTTGACCTTGAAAATGGGCCGTTTTGTCCATCATGGCCAACTGACTCCATAGCTAAGGTCTTTACGGACGTCCATGAAAAATTTCGGCAAAAATGACGTCTGAATTCCGAATCACTATAAAAGATAGTGAACTATAGCACACGAATATTGACAAAATAGGGAGTTTACTTGCTCCGGGGATCGTTGACCTTGAAAATTGTCTGGTTTGGCCATCAGGGCTAGTTGGCTCCATAACTAAGGTCTTAGCGGACGTTCATAAAAAATTTCGGCTAAAATGACATCGGAATTCCGGATCACCGAAAACCCATGTACTATAGCACACGAAAATTGGCAAAATATGGGGTATACCTGCTCCGGGGATCCTTTAACTTTGAAAATGATTCATTTTGTCCGTCAGGGCCAACTGGCTCCATAACTAAGGTCTTAACAGACGTCCATGAAAAATTTCAGCCAAAATGACGTCGGAATTCTGGATCACCAAAAATCCATGGACTATAGCACACGATATGTCATGACCCGGGAGTACCCCTAGACATAACATGGCGTACTTGACCCCGAAGGGTTCTCATACAAGCCGCTAGCATTATCATTACATAAGATATTGAAATAATGCGGAAAATTCAAAGCTTTACAATCGAAGTTCAACTTCACTTTTCATAAAACAAAGTAATAGGAAATCTAGACTTTGTCTCATACGACCATCTAAAACATAGGAATACAAAGTTTGGGACTTCGCCCTTATACATCAATAAAAGTCTCAACATGAGAAGTACAAGAGAACTAGAAAATAGGAAATCCCGTCCTCGAAATTGAGGACTCACCACTACTTGGAGAAAGCAATCCAAGTCTTCTTCAAAGGGGAGTGTGCAGTCACCTAGCCGGAACTTACACTCATTAAAATGTAGAAGGAAGAAGGGGTTAGCACATATTATGTACTAAGTATGGAAACATGCATAAAAACCTTAAATATGATAAAAAGGACATTTTTGTTAGAAAAGTATGCCTTTGTCAAATTTAGAAACCAACATGCATTTACAATGTACAACACAAGCCATAATCACATTTATACTCACTACATGGTAATATAAACACCTTAGCAACCTCTAAGGAATAATTGTGCAATGTATGGTTAGCATCCCATAATACCAACCCTACTAAGTGTCCCCTTGAAGTTCCCTTGGTCATCCATATCATCTTCAAACCTCATTATAATCATTAGTCACCAATAAGGAAATAATCATGAACATTACTTTAAATACAAGGAAAGTCATTCATAATAACTAACCATTCAAGATATATGTATGCATTCGTATCTCATTACAATAATAAGGAACCATCCCACAACATCCTACCAAGTCCATTTGTGCAATGTGGGAGTAAAGTCCCATACCCCCACACCTACAAAGAAAACTCACCAAGAAATTATAGTATAGACCATGTCTCATTCATTATCATTCATTTAGGAAAGAATGGCATAACAGACATAGACCATGTGAGCTACATGGAATTCGGTGTCGTGTAACCCCACACCGAAGAAGGTGTCCTACTTGCCTAAGGTAGGACTAAGTGTATAGCGTCTAGGTGGATCCACTAGCTAAGTCCTATGTTGGCACATAGTTATGGGATAGAGAGATTGCTTCTAGAAACCCGCCCTATGGCATTGGCGGAGGGGTTTCCATCTCATGAGTTCACTTTGGATAACCCTCACTATTGCATTGGCGGGAGGGCCTTTACCTCATTGTCCATATCCACTCGGTGCTAAGCATTATCTCCCGAATTATACATAATTAAGTCTTGGATTACATTTACATGTGTGAAGGAATGCTCTATCCCTCATTCAATACAATCCATCAAATTAGCTCATAGATTCATTAAAGGTGAGAATGTACTTTCAACCTTAGAATCAACATTAGTGTGTGAGTAAGACTTTCACATTACATTCATAGTGTTTTCATGAGAATTAGACTTTGAATCAACACAATACATCATCATCACCCTAGACTATTCATGCATCATTAAGTATAAGGGTAAGAGAAGATCAATACTTTCAACAATACCATACTTTACACATTAGTCATAGGAGATTTACTTTCTAAGTGAATCAATAGGTTATACACAACTTTCATCAACATGTACAAACCCTAGCAATTTACCCCATTTCAAGGTCATGAATCATGTATCACAATTACACCTAAATATACTACAATAGTAATGAACAAAACAAGATTCAATAACTAAATTCAGATAGAAACAATTCATAGTAATCATCTTGCATCAATATACCCATCACAATACTTGAAATTGGGGTCATGGGGGTGTTCATGGGTTCAAAGGGAATTTTACAATGAAAATCAGCATTAAATCTCAAATCATCCATAATATAATACAATTAACATAATAAAATCGTTTTTAGGAAGAACCCATGGTTAGAATAGAAACCCTAGTTTTTTGAACAATGTATCAATTTCAAAATCAAGAGTTGAAGGGCTTCATGGAGAAAGATGTTCTATGAATCAAGGTTACCATACCTTAATTGATGATTTCCCATGAAATTGGAGTGAAAAGCTTGGAGCTTGAACCCTAATCTTGAGATTCTTCTTTGTTCTTCAATGGAGTTTAAAGAGAGAATGTTTTGAGAGGGAAGTGGGTTTGATTTTTGAGTTGTGAGGGGTTAAAAGACTTGTTTTTAATACTTAAAAATACTTAATATAACTAATAATAACCGTTTTTACCCTTATTAGATTATCTAGTAATTTACTAAACTACCCCCCACATGGCCGACTTAAGGCAGCCCACCCAAGCTCCATCCACGAGTCCCCGTCCACGAGGCTTGGACTGAACCATGGAACGTATTGGTCACTAGTGGTTTGGATCAGACAGAGGTGGCTCAAGGGTTTTGTGAGGAGACTAAGTCTCAACTCATGAGACCCTTCCACGGGGTGTGAGTTGGTCCATTGACCGTACTGTACGCTCGTGGAATGGGGCTGAGACTAGGTGTTTTGGGGGTCCTTTGAGGGAGTTAAGGCCTGGCTCATGACTCCCATCTACGGGGCGTTGATACGCTCAAATTACACCTCCCTAAAGAAGTATAAGCGATCGTTATCAAGTAAAGAACCCAACTTGTAGGTTGGGGTCGATCCCACGAGGAAAATGGTTTAGACTTTACTTTAACCAACAATTATATTCAATTAGCCAAAG
>JAJOOD010019602.1:0-10201 GCA_029582525.1 Solanum tacnaense | reverse complement strand
TAGCAACTTAGGACCTCAATTCTTCGTTTCAACTCCAAATTCAACTCCGTAACTTCACACAGACCCGTTTCGACATTCTAAAACTGCCGGAATCGACGAAAATCCGATCCGAGTCCCGAAACTCCAAATGACTCGAAAAAGCACTTTTTTTTTTAACCAACTTTAACTCATAAAAAAAAAACTCAACTTCTCAAAAACTCAACTTTTTACCAACTTTTCCTCAAACCAACTTTACAACCACAAAACATGGGACTCGGGGCAACTACCGAAAGGGCAAAATAGTCATTTCCACGAAAAATCACCAAAATAACCTTTCGGGTCATTACACATCCCCTTGGAAAATATCTACGTACGTGGCGTGCAAAATTTATGGCAAATTTGAGAACAGACGTTGGAACTTCAATATAACTACAACAGAGGAATTATGTGTTTATGTCCGTCCATGCATTTGTGATTTTCCTTTGTGCCTCAACATATCCTCTGACTTCGAAGCTTCATATTCTTTCATGTAGCATTCTATGAATGAAGCTATATGGTGTCTTTTTTGTTCCGTCTACAGTCTACACCGAAGATTGAATTCAATTATTTATATAATTTGTGATGTGATCAGTGTGAGTTCTATATACATATATATAGTCCGTGTATATATACTACTCCCTCCGTTTCACAAAGAATTGTCTAGTTTGACTTGAGACGGAGTTTAAGAAAGTAAAGAAGACTTTTGAATCTTGTGATTCTAAATTAAAGTTATGCCAAATGTACAAAATTGCTCTTTGATCTTGTGGCCTTAAATATGTCACGTGGAAAGCTAAAATTAAAATGTTACCAAAAAAGAAAGAGGTTATTCTTTTTTAAACAGACTAAAAAAAAGAAGATCATTCTTTTTTAAACGGAGAGAGTATAATATATGCTATTTTAAAAATTACTACATAAGGGCATCAATATGATATCTACACGTAATCTTCCTTAAATAGAGTTGTAATTTTCCGAGGATTTAAGCTTATATAGGATGAAATATAATCAAATTAATTTAACCGGTTATAGTAGGTTACTCTTTTATTTTACAAATTACCATACATGCATGTCAGTGATTTTACGAAGATTTCGAAATATTGTAAGTTAACATGATATATGGTGTGAAGTCTTATTTTATATGTTGATATCGTACAAAACTTAATTTAAACTCACATTGAAATTAATTATATATCTGGCACAACACATAAATGTGAGTGAAAAATTCTTTTGACATTGACAATATGTAAGTAACTTAGATTCTATTATTTAAATTATACCATATAACATGCCTTATTTTTCAAAATTACGAAAAATATGTTGAATGTGTACTTACTTTAAATTGTGATCACTATTCACGAAGAGTTTTGATGATTCAATTTGAGAAAATGGCCAAAAGCCCCCCCAATCTATAGTCGGATGCTCAACTACACATTCATATTTTACGGGGGTCCTATTACCCCCTTGAACTATTTTAAAGTGAAATTATTTGCTCCCTAAATGCTGATGTTGCAAAGAAGGTGTAGTTCACTCTCTTTGGGAGAGTGAGAGAGAAAAAAAAATTAAAATATTAACTTTATAAATATTTAATTTATTTCATATTAATATTCTTTTTTTTAAAAAAAAAATTATGTTTCCTTTTATTTTTTTACCTTCTTTTATCCTTTCCCTTTAATCTTTCATCAGATCTGGACACCGGCAATGGCTCACGTCGACCACCAGGTTACTGCCCTCATCAACTTTTCATCACTAAGTCAATTCTCATCTTCAAATCACATACTTTTCATCATATCACCACTTTTCATCACTTTGAAAATTTGTTGGTAGCTCAAAATCAAAATCGAAATCAAAATTGAAAGTTAAAAGAATTGAACTTTAGACTAGTCATTAATGGAGGAGTTCACTAAGTAATAGATTTAATTAATGGAGAAGAATTCATTAAAGAAATCATTGGGTAACAAACCCTTTGATGAAGAAGACCCATTTATTGAAATTGTTGTAAACATCAATTGAATTTCTCATATCAACATTGTTAAATCTAAATCAATACTAGTCTCTCCGCAAGTCTGGTACCTTTATTTCGGTAAGCATGTATAATTTTGATGAAGGTCGAAGAGTGGTAGTCGTCAAATCTGCAGAAGCTTTCAAAGAAAAGAAATGGAGGAATGGAAAAGGAAGAGAAAATGAGAAGATGAAAAGATAAAACAAAAAAAAAGTAAAATATAAAAGAATATTTAAGTTTTTTATATAAAAAAAGAAGAAGGTAATATTACGTGGCAGCGCGTGTTGACTACTACCTAATACAAATCTGGGTGTGAGTTTGTAGGGGGCTAAATATTTCACTTTTAAAAGGTTCAGGAGGGGGTGATAGGACCCCCGTAAAGAATAAGTGTGTAGTTGAGAATTCGGTAATAGCTTGGGGTCCTTTTGGCCATTTTCTCATTCAATTTGAATCAGTTTTTTACTACAAGGAAATTAGATTAATCAATTAAGTTGTTTTTTAAAAATATTTGAACCAAATTAAGAGACACATTAGTTCATTTCATGCTTGAAAAAAAAAATTATAAATAAAAATTATAATTTGTCAAATTATTCCTATTTATTAGATGTGTCTTAAGAATTAGTAAGTATTATTAGAAAGAAGTAGTTCTCCAATATAAGAATATAACAATTTAAAAAAAATATACTACACTTGTAACTTTTAATACAAAGGTATAGTTTGAAAAATTCTATATATATTTTTTATAAATACATATAGCCGGAAAAAAATGTTAATTATTGCCTGGACCATTTTGTTTTAGTCGAATTCATGCTCTATTTTAGCCTTTTAGGTCTACCTTTTTTAATATATTATATATATAATCTAAATAGTTAACTACATAAGAGTAATTTCCATCTAGATCGGTTTTGAACGATAAAATATTTTATCCGCATCGGGAGCTTAAGCTAAAATAGTATATACGTGTTTGTATATAGACTTTTGTTACTTAATTGTGGTTAATTACTACATATTTTCTCTTCATTAATTCAGTCAACCGTGGTAAACTACACTTATAATTTTAGTTTTGCATTCATAAACTCACCTATCAATTAACCAGACCCAAAGATAATTTAGAGGGGACAAAAGTTTATATTGCGAGTTTGATTTTTTTTTTTTCAAGACATGCTAATTGCCTCTAAAAAATGTATTAATCGACAATTAAATTATTATCGTTAATTAATTATCGCTTAAATCATTTTCAGTTAATTAGTGTATATATTTATTCTCCTTATTAATCTCCAAGTCAAAGCCTTAATGAAGAACATTATCAATATTATTTGTAGCATTAGGATAGTTATTAGAATCTCTTTTTTCATTTTTGTTGTTTCATAATTAATTTTTGTAAGGAGAGAATTTCTCTCTCATTTTATTTATTTGCATCATCTGTCAATAATAAGAGTCCTCCTACAATAGATGTGTGGTAATTAGGTCCCTCTCTCCTTTAATTTCATGGTTGAAATCTTACCAGGAGAGGACGAGTTATGATTTGAAGTTTATATATTTTTAAATTGTTACGATATATACCTTCAAAAAGCCCAAAACATTTTTCTCAAAGGACTAACAAAGTATGGGAGATTTAAAATTTCCTTTTAGGAAAAAAGAAACACCAAATTTATGGTAAATATGTAGCCCTTCCTTCAAGAAAAATAAAAAAATCAAATAGGGTAAAAACAGATCATAATAAACACCTAACAATAACACCAGGTAATATATAGCACATAAAAACTTGAATTGATTGATACAATAATCCAACTACTAGGAGTGACATATCCTAGTTTCAATACAAACTACAATATGAATGAAAATACAACACACGAGAAGTCAAGAACTCATGCAAACATCGATAGAATTATAAAGCAATCCCCCCCCCCACCCCCCACACACACACACATTATTTCATCAACCACTTAGAAATGTTGAAACCATTAATCACAATTTGATGAATGATACGACTATTCACATGATGTACTATTGACAGAGTCGACAAACAACAAGGTGATCGTGTCTTTAAGGAAGTTTTGCGAATCCGTAAAATCATCCTCTTGGAGAATATTTACGAGGCGTGAAAGATCTAAGGCAGGTTCGAGGACAAACGTTGGTACTTGAGTAGCATTTAAATAATCAGTGTTAATGTCTTTCCATGCATTTGCAATTTGCCTCTGAGCCTCAACATATGCCTCTTGTTTTGAAGCTCCATACTCTTTCATGTAACATTCAATGAATGAAGCTCCATGTTTTCTTTGTTGTTCGTGCTACATCAAATACATTTCAGTATGGTGTTTAAAAATCTATTTTATTAAGTTCAAACTATATAATATATTGGTGTATATATATTTACTTACTTCATGTCCAATAATATCGTCCTTTAATCGATTGATTAGTGATGAAGCTGGAGCGACCAAAGACTCATTTATCATCCATTCGAAAGTCTCGTAGGATATAAATTCCCCCGCAACAATCAAACAAGTAATCAAAATCATTTGATTGGAAATAGTTATAGTAGCGTTTCTCTTATATTCCTCACATTTTGGAATAATGTCATCTTTCAACCATTCTGCTTCCTTAAGATAGCTTTTGATCCACTTATTCATCTAAAATAAATAAATAGATATATATCAGAAGCGTTGTTTGTAAAATAAATGATATCGATTTATGATTTAACTGATTAATGGAGCCAAGTTATATTCATAGCAAACTTAGCTTACCTCAATTTTTGCATAGTAGACATAGTGTGCTTTACCATATTTGGTCAATTCTTCTTCCATTTCATCAAAATAATCTAAAAGGACTTGATAAAGAGGTCTCATATAGGACGATATCAAATCCATAGCGCTAATGTCACATCTGTACATACATAAATAATGAGTCCGAAGCCGAAACGGTAACTTTTTCCCTCAAACAAACATAAAACGGTATATCAAAAAAAAAAAAAAAAACCAAAAGGGAAAAATCGCTCTTGAGGGAGCAATGTGTTTCGAACAAAATTAACACTGTTTGCGCGTCGATTAAAATCGCTGTTGGAGCAGCGATTTTATCAAAAAAACATTTTTTGTTTTTTAAAAAAAAAAACTGAAATCGCTGCCCATGCAGCGTTTTTCCTCAAACTTTTTATTTTGTTTTCGAAAAACTGAAATTGCTGCCAGCGATTTCCCTCAATTTTTTTTAATTGTTGCTTATTGATTTATAAAAGAAAAGTTCAAATAAATTTTACATGATTTTCCCCTCCTTTGTAGTGAATCTCATTGTATTTTGCCACCTTGTTGATCCATGAGAACTGCAAACTTTGCCAACAACACTATAGGCACAATTAAAAAGAAAACAAATTGAGGAAAATCGCTGCCCGTGCAGCGATTTTAATTTTTTCAAACTTTTTTTTTTGACAAATCGTTACTTCAGCAGCAATAATCTTTGTTCGAAAGACATCGCTCCCTCAAGAGCGATTTTGCCCTTTTGGTTTAATTTTTTTTTGATATACCGTTTATGTTTTTTTAGGAAAAAAGTTACCGTTTTGGCTTCGAACTCACATATATTTCTTACTCAATGTAACAGTTCGTTGCACATTTAATTAATAACTAAGTTTATATAAGTTTTACCTTTCGACTGCATCAGTGTAAGGCACAAGTTCGTCATAAGTTGCATAAGCATCATATAGATCATCGGTAATGGTAATGATAACGAGTAATTTTGTTAACGTTCTTCTTGCATGTTTGTATTGTGGCTCAAAATACATCCCTGTTGCCCAAAAATAACATTCCACTAGTTTGTCTCTTGCATATGGATATATGTTTGAATGATCTAGATCTTTCCACCACCTATATATGTATATTATACGTATAATATATCATACAAATAATATATATATATATATATATACACATGTGATTAATTAAAGAGGATACCTATATATACCTTGTTAGTTCACTAAGCTCTCTTTGGTGCATCTTTTGCAAAATGTGGAAATCCAATTTTGCAAATTTCAAAAGCAAATCATCATGCGATTCAATATTTTCGTAAATACGTATGTATTTACGAGCTACCACTCTTGGTACATTTGTATGAATGGGCTGGAACAAGGCTTCACTAACTTGGGCCTTGAGTGAATTGTCCAATTTAGGGCTCATGGACTTGAGATGAGTAACGGTAAAAGATAGAGCTTCTTCAAGAATTTCTTCTCCGTGTACTCTTAGATGTGCTGCTTCGTATAAACTTAATAAGCCTTGAACATCTTTAGTAAGAGTTTCCTTGAATTTTCCATCGTCGTTGGTGAATTTTTTGAACACATCTGATTAATTATCGTCATAGTTAGATATTCAACAACTTTTTTGAGATATATACTAAAGTTTTAACTTATAAGCCTCATCTAAGTACTATAAATATTATATTTTGAATTCGTAAAGATTAAATTCTAAATTCACCTCGTTAAACATTTTACTTTTGACCATAAAGGAATTAGTAATTAATCAACATTAATAATCTACATAGGATAATTAGAGAAGAGATACGATACCAGAAGACATGTAATGCCTTTGTCGTCTCACTAGTCTAAAACGAAGAGCAACAACGCAAAGATCATCATTGTTATCTTCATTTTTATTTTGTTCGAATTCATCAAAAATATTTTGAATGAATGTTTTGATCTCGTTTTCGAAATGATATGCCACTCCCAATCGTTGGATGGTGTCAATCAAGACAAGTTTTTGTGTACTATTATCATGAGTTTCCACTAACATTTGCCTGACTTTTTCTTTCAATTCTTCAAGTTCAAGTTTTTCTTGGCTACTAATTTCCTGCACCAAATGTTTAGTGTTATTATATATTGTTCTACCACCTATAAATAGAAACAAATGCAATACAACAATAATAATATAGTCGGTATAACTCTATATGTGAGATTAGAAGAAGGGAGGGTGCATCTTACCTCTATCTTATGGAGGTACAACCGTACATGTACTATTTCAGTAGTAAAAATGATATATCATATAATAGGAACATGGAACAATAACAATAATTAAAAAATATGATAACCAAAGCATATAAAATAATGAGAGGTAATAGAAATCGTAGGACGAAAAATTATGAAAATAATGCTAGCTACTAGCTAATACTAATCATGATATGAACATAGAAACAAATACGATATATCAAATTTATCATGAAACCTATCTCACAGAAAAACGAAACATACTGTGAGTTGAGGAGTGTAGGAAAGGAAATAATCTCCCCAAACACTTGAATGATAATTTGCCAATGGACGTGTGATAGTAGTATCAACCATTGATTATTTTTTTCTCTCTCTCTAAAATGCTTTAATTATTACAATTTGAGATATGTTGCTATATTTGGTGAGGTATTTTATAGGGATTTGGCTCAACATCATTATCGTTCTCTTTATTTTTTTCATGTTTTTATTTGGACGGAGGCATGTTATAAATTTAAATCAATAATTGAGATTTATTTTAATAAATAAAATAAAGATACGTTTCAACTACGACTAAGATAATAAATTACTTCCATATACTTATTTTTAAAATATATTTTAAGCCCACAATTTTAGTTGCACGTGATACTTTCCATAAATATATTAATAACTTTTCTTACTTGCCTTTAGTGAAAAAAAAAATATCATACTTCCAAAATTTAGAGTAATTTTTTCTTCTGTCGAACAGGTAAGGTAAATAATGTAACAATCAAATACTTGAATATTTGAAAAAATAAATACTAATATAATAAAGAATAATTTGTACTTATAGTGCTGCTTTAAAAAGAAAAAAAAAGAATAAATTTAGTGGTTAGAATTGCGGGATTTTCTTATATTTTGGGAGTAATTATATAAAATTTCTAATATCTTAATCATGTTAAAGGCTTATCTTTCATTTATTAAATCTCAACCCTTGATTTAAATCTATAACATGTGTATCTTATCCAAATAAATACTTGAAAAAAATGAAGAAAAAGAAAATGGAGAGGAGCAAAATCCTTTTTGGATTCTTGGGATTATGAAGGGTCAAGTCATAAACCCTAATAGTTATCCAAATGACTCTCCGACTTTAGTGATATTTTCGTCTCAAGTTATATGTCGTGAATTTTTAAAAGTAGTCGTTTATTTTAGAAGTTTAAATAAAACTAATTATTTCTTCTCTCATTTTACCCTTAGTAATATTTATGAAATTTACAAATAACTAAATTGTGAAGAGATGATATATACGGACTTTAAATTTCTTTAGTGAAAATTTTAACATTGAATCTGCCCGTGAATTGCTTGGTGTGATCCCACAAAATAAGAGTTTCGTATCAAACATAAAAATTGAATTTATAGGATCATATAATTACAATCATAGAAATGTAGTACAAACTCTTTATCCAAACATCTTGACTTTCTTATGTGAAGTATTGGACATGAATCATGAATATTGAGTATATTATTGAATGACACTCATGAATGCGTATATTAATATTGAATGACATGACTCATGAATGAATATTTATTGAAGAAAAACAGGAATATTTATTGAAGAAAAACAAAAGCATAAATTTTCTTATGAACTTGTCTCAAAAAATCAGTTATATATTTAAATTATCATTACGATTTATCACATATCTTTACTGTTTAAAATTTAATTTAATATTATCCTGAGACGTGTAACATCACTCTCACAGTATGTGGTGTATTACGCTCGCCGTTAGATCATCGCTATCGTTATGTGATAAATTATAATGTTTATATCTATCTTTAGTGATTTCTTTTCTTTATTAATTAACCCTATTTTTATTAACTACATTTTACCGGAGGGAGGTTTTCCGATGTTGTTTCGTTGTCTCACACTTTGAGGTTTGTGATGAAAAATAAAGAATTGTGATGAAAAATAAAGAATGAACAAGAAGATGAAAATGGATGAGGTGTGAAGAAGAAGAAACGTGGGGGTGGGTGTAAGGAGGATTTTGATTTTTTAATTTTTTTTAACTTGAATTTTTATCTGACGCACTTGTTTTTATTTTCTTGCCACGTCAGTTGTAGTAAAGATGTATAACAAATCATCATAATAGTTTAAGTATGTACCTGACTTTTCGAAGCAAAATAACATGCGTCTTTCCCCATTATTGAATGAAACGACTAATGAATGAATATACTATTGAATGGCATGATTCATGAATGAGTACATTATTGAATGGCATGATTTATGATGAGTATATTATTTACCAACATGAGTTGTGGTGCAATGGTGAGAGTGATTCATCCTTAACCAGAGGTCTCGGGTTCGAGCCCTGGGTATGGAGAAAATCCTTTTGGGAGTGTCACCCCCGAATGGGCATTGCAGTGCGCGATAAACCAAAAAAAAAAGTATATTATTGACTCTAATGTCAAATCAGACCAACCAATAATAGAGACATAGGCGTGTTCAAAATGAGTGAAACAATTCAATAAAAAGCCTACAACTTTCCACAAATGGCAGTACACCTCATAATTTTCCTAATATGCAACTATCTTACATTTAATATATGTATCTAAAACAAAATTTAACCCTATAGATACCTTGTAATTTATCAATAAATAGGGTTATATATGTACACAACACCCTTTCAGGTAATTGGTACAAATATCAATCCTGATCATATATTGACACGTTCAACAAGTATCATGGTAATCATGTCTTTAAAGAACTTTATAGAATCTGTATACTCATTCCCTTGGAAAATATCTAGTATAGTGATATATATTTTTATATTACTACATAAGGTCTCTGCTCTAATACCATGTTAAATTAGGTCTTATGCCTAACTCACACCTCAAAAGCTAGCTCAAAGGGAGGATGATTGTCTAAGTCTTATAAGGAGTCCACCCATCTCTTCTCTTTTTTTTCTTTTTTTTTTCAATTACACCCAAACCAACTGGGAGTTATTTATTCCATCAAAAGAGTGCATATGGGCAAACCCACGTACAAAAAGGCCTTTTGGCAGCCAACAGAAAAGGCCTCAACTTACGAAAAAAATTGATTTGTCATACCTAATTCTAATACTAGGCATTTGCATTTTGTCTAATTGATATAAGCCCACTGCTAGCTTAGGGATATCCCTCCAATCGTGATACATATGAGCTTCATTAGAAATAACAACATGTTTAGCTAATGCATCTGCAACTTGATTAGCTTC
>JAJOOD010019596.1:0-12878 GCA_029582525.1 Solanum tacnaense | reverse complement strand
GTTCTTATTCATATGAAGGTTAAGTCAAAATCTTCTAGACTTGACCGTCTCACCAAATTAAAGCAAAGTTACTGATATATTCCAATTTTTGTAACTCCAGGATCACTCGTCCAGACTTTTGCATTGGATTGGCATGGGCATAGCTCTTTTAGTTTTAGGAATTATTCTCCACTTCACAGATGGTAAAATTCGCAGTTTATGAAATGCACTCGAAAGCTGGATATATCTTCTTTTCTCTTCCTCATTTTTCCTTCGATGGTGCTGAATGCAGCTATTCCTTTAAATAAGCAATTATACACCTTCAGCTATGTCTGTGTAACCTCAGGAGCAGCCGCGTTAGTGTTCTCTGCTTTCTACATTCTGGTACAGTAGTCTTGTCCAAAAATTTGGTCACTTCTATTATATGTTCCTTGCTACAAACATTAGATTTGGAAGTTCTAGACTTTTACGATTAAATCACACTTCCTTCTGAAATGCAAGGTCATTCATTAGAAACAAAAATCTCAAGGTTCAAGTTGATGGAAAATGTTCCAAGTTTTATGTTTTCATCAGTCAGTACCGGATGATATAGAGCAGGAGAATGTGTAGCTGAGACTTTACAGAATGAGTATTTTTAACAAGAAAAGCTTAGAATGACAACATTCTGATGTGTCATCACCGTAGCAAGATTCACAAACTTCTAATCCTGATCCTTTCCTTTTGGTCCTTTTGGAATGCAGGTTGACATTTTGAACTTGAAGTATATATTTCTTCCACTAGAATGGATTGGTATGAATGCAATGCTTGTTTATGTAATGGCCGCCGCAGGAATATTTGCAGGTTTCATCAATGGCTGGTATTACGAGGACCCTCATAACACACTGGTATTTCATTCATCTCTTCCTCACTTTGATATGCTGCAGTCCATTGTATACAAATAGTCAGAGGCGGATTCAGGATTTGAACATTATGGGCTCGAGTTTGAAATTCTACCACAACAGATAGGTTACTGGGTTCGAAATTTGTACTTACATGGTGAATTTCTTAGCACAAACAAAGTTACTTATGCAGTACATCTGCCTCTAGCCATCTGCTTTCTGCAGCCAGTTGTCAAAACTTAAATAGGCCATACGACAATTGTTGCTTCTGGTTTTGCTTACAATCTTTGACAGATAGGATCGAAAATAAGAAGTGAACTCAGTTCAATGTTTTCTCATGTATGAGTTCATAGTTGTGCAAGTAAACTGATTGAACTTACTCAACATTTGCAGATATATTGGATCAAAAAGCACATCTTCATTGGAGTGTGGCATTCAACAAGAGTGGGAACACTTCTTTATGTCATCTTTGCTGAGATATTGTTTTGGGCTATTGTTGCTGGCCTACTTCATCGATTAGGCGTATACTGGAAGCTTTAGTTCTGATGAAATTTGCCTCTTTTGCTTGATTGTTATCTTAAGATAAGATATAGCATTGTATGTACTTGAAACTAGAAAAAGCTTCAGCTAGACATGGATCTCAGTTTGATTTCTCTCTTTGTTATGTTTTGTGTTAAATTTTTGGTAGAAAGTTGTAATATTGAAGTTAGAGTAGTTTTTTTTCAGCATTCTGTTTAGCGAATCTTTCTTGGATGATTGGCGCTTGTTGATGATTCCGCTTTTGTTTTAGATAATGGAATTTTGCGCAGTTTTCTGTTTATTTGATGTTTGATCTGAAGCTGTCAATACGATCTGGTTGATTTGTGACTGATGTTACTGACTATGTGGTCTGCATAAAGGCCCGAAACTATTAAGGCGGTGCTGTCTCTTTTTTCTTTTTTTATTAGGAATTAAGGAACTAGATCTACTAATCTGGATCTTAGATTTTAACACCGTCTTGCAGAGGATTTGATCTCAATGTTTTTTACCTTGCTTTATGATCTAATATTGTATATAAGAGCCATATATGAGTATTTTGGATCTGTAAAATCTTGGTATAGGTTGCTGCTAGTTTAGCTAGACTTGTGCCTCATGTTATTTAGGAAATCCTAGTTTTATGTATCTGGATACTGCAAATTTGTGTAACTAACACAAAAAGATGTATGTTTTGCAAGTCCCAAAAGTTGGAGGTCTCAAGTTCGAAACCACTTGCCAGTGGGTTTGCCTTCTGGGTCGACCTCACACTTGCCTAGGTCTTAATTTTGAGCATTTTTTGTATGATTATATTGTCAATAGGTGCTATCACTTTGTCTGTTTTGTTTTGTTTTTGTTGATTGGATTTATTAGGTTTAGATAGTTGTAATTAGTTTACGTGTAGAGATCTAGCATTTGCTCATTTTGCCTAGTCGTGAATGTCTGCTTATACTAGTAATTGATTGGATTTGTTGATTTGATTCATAAAATTATAATGTTATTGCTAGTTTCTGTAAAAAGATATGGTATCTCTTGATTTTGCCTTTGCTCATTCATTGTGCTGAATATTTGCTCTAACGGATTAGTTCCTTTTAGTGAATGTCTATTTAAGATTTGTTGATTAGATTTGATACATCCCTTCCCTCTCGGATATATTCCTCCCCTCTCAAATACATTCCTCCCCTACGTATCCAAATGTCTTATCCCATCTCTTATACATCCCTCCCCTCTCGGATACATCCTTCTCCTATGTATCCGGAAGTTCAATGATGTATCCGAAAGTCCATAAATTTTAAGGGATTTTTGTAATTTAGAAAAGAGTAGGAAAATAATGTAATTAGGTCTTGTGAGATTTATGTAAATTATACTTTTTTTTATTTTCCAACTTTTGGGCCATAATGCTCAAAAACTCAAGTCCAACATCCATGCCCAATCTCAAATCATCTTATATCGTAGTTCTACACTCGAGCTGAAAGGTTCTCTTTTTTTGCTTCTCCCTCAATTGACATGGGAACACGAGAGGTATACGAAGAAAAACTGAAGAGAGGGAATCTCCATCATGATCCTACAATCAAACCTGGCCTTGGCTCTGCTAGATGTCCTCGTTGTCTTTCTCTCTTGAACTCCAATTCAGTATGTATCATATTCTACTCGTTTTGTTTTTTTTGTGTTTTTGTAATTGTCCACATCTTGCCTAGTACATGCTTGATGAAATGCCTAGCTAGTAATTTGAGCTGTTTCTGTTTGATTTCGATTGCAGAAAAGTGGAGAATGGGCGATTACTCCTGTTCTACATGATTTCACGGCTGTGGTTAGTACGCTATATTACCTGTTTCGAATGGTATTTGAACTGCAAGATCGAACTAGCCAAATCTGTTGTTATGATTAAAATTTACCTAAGTAGTCACAAATTCTAAGATTGAATGGTGTTGGTATTTGTGATCAAAGTCCCACTTTGGTAGTTGAAAAATAAAAAGTAAGCTACTAATGCTAAGTGTTGGTTATCTTAGGAGTCGTTTAGTGTGAGAGATAAGGTATAATAATCTTAGAGATAAAATGCGGGATTATTTTATCATGCGTTTGGTTAGAGGTATTAGGCAGTCTTGGGATTATTTATCCCACCATTTAAACCTTAGTGATGGGATAAGTTATCTCATATAAACGGTGGAATAACTTATATCACGATGATTAATTCAGGTATAACTTGTTCTCAATCAAGCGACCCCTTAATAGTATGAGGCCCTTTAGGGAAACTGTACATGCTTGTCCCAAAGCGGACAATATCACACATGTTAAGTGTATCTTTCAGCTGTTTAACCTAATGACTGTGAGATGAGTAGGGAGATGACGTAGTGATGGTGTAGGGACCAGCTCCGAATTAGCCCATGAATGGTAATGGATCATGTGGAACTTAGTTTATGGGGGAAATTGTTGTGTGTGCATAAACAAAGTCCATACTGGTAGCTAAAAAGAAACATAAGCTACTTATAAGTTGTTGAATCCTCCTCTTGAGATTGGTAACCTAGCCCAAAACCATGGTCATGGAAAAAAGTATGGGGATAGTCTTAATGGCGTGAGGCCTTTTGGGAAATCGTGCAGGCTTGGGCCAAAGCACTATATCACACCATGTTGATGTTGAAAGTGGTTGATGCCGAAGAGCTCTTAATGTTATATGAATGTTTTGTATATGTCCAAAACTTCAAGATTTTGTTTCATAGTAAATTGGAATTGAGCTTAGTTGAGTTCAATGCAGAGGAAGGTTTCTATTGTGACCCCTAAAAGAGTTCCGTTTTTGAATGTCTTCCACCTGAAAATCTGAAAGACTGTCTTTTTCCTGAAGCCGAATATTTTACCCTTGTCTTAGTAATCATAATTTTTATAATCGGTTGGACAAGCCTAATAAACCCATAGTGAACAGAATTATAGCGCAATCATAATATGAAGAGCTTTTACCAACTAGTTAAAGTAATATTCTTTACCTTCGTGTAGGCTGGCTCTGGAATTGGTGGACTGCTCAGTGCAATTCATGGTTTCAATACAGGCATGATTAATTAATCATCTTTCTGTGCTTATCTGTTTTCTTTATTATATTACTCTCCTTGTAGTAAATCGTGGTTGAAATCTTAAACTAAATACTTCCCTCTGTTTTATCTAATGAATTCATAGCTGAAGTCTTAATGCTAGTACTTTTCAGGAATTCCTTTTGTCCAGAGACACGTAAAGGGTCCAAAGTGGCTTCCATTTGTTATAGGGGTAGGCACTTAATCCACTTTTCTGATCTTAAACTCTTTTCTTCCTCTCTTCCTCCTATTCATTGTATTCTTGATTTTTGTGTTGTACTCAAATCTATGTATAGTTGAGTATACAATTGATGTGTTATCTAAAGCTTCACATTTCCCTTTGTTTTGTTCTTGCAGCTTCCTCCACTACTCATGTTCTCTGCAGCTAGCGCGACATTTGGAGGTAATTCTATGAAGTTCTAATTTCATTCTAATCTTCATTCTTTCAATTTAGCATGTGTTATGTTATGAATTGATGATAAAGTTTCCATGACACTCAGCATATTAACTTTTTTTTTTATAAGTAACCCTCAGTAACAATACTTCCCTATGCACCAATACTTAAAAGTTGGTAATTTGAAGGTTAATGCAATAATTACTTGCTAGGATGGATATATATTGGGTATCTCTGTTTTAGTTTACTTTCTCTATCTTAACATAATTGGATATCACTTTATCCCATCAGTATTTTGAGTATTTAAGAAAACCTAATGTATAATCTTCCGTTTTACGCAAGTGTATAATTGTTGGTGATATTTTCACTCCCTGCTTATCTACTTCTAATGAACATTGCTTTCAACTATATCCTGTAAGGAATCCGAATTTATAATGGATGTGAAAAGAATGCTGTAATCAAGAAGACATACCTTGATCTGTTTCTTGCTGTACGTAGAGTAAAATCACTTTGATTCTTTAAACTTGACGAAAAACTGCTTTTGCTCCTGTTCAACCTTACTCCAGTTACAATTTTTTATGGAAATGACATATTTTTGGTGAGAGATATCACCAGTTCTCGAAAGGTCTTGTATTTTCATGTTCCATCAAGTGAGAAGCTACCTATCACATATATCAGAAATAACCCCTTTAGTGCTGATCTGTTGTATTTTAAAGGTGTACCTTAATCGACCAAATAAGGTAATTGTGGTAATAATATAATGTGGGCTCAGCAGGGTGCATTTTATTTTATTTTTGAATGACTGATGTCTAAACCCCACTTTGTAGTAGAGGTAAGGTTTATCGGAAACAACCTCTCTACCTTGAAGTAGAGGTAAGGTTTGCATACACTCTATCCTCCCCAGACCCAACTTTGTGGGACTACACTGGGAATGTTGTTGTGATGAGTATGACTGATGTCTAAACCATCACTAAGGAAGTGCTATGACACTTGATGGAAAAGTAGACGAGCCTCACCTGGAAATAATTCTCGGAGAGAAGAAAAGGTTACATCACACCTGTAGCTTCCGTGGCCATGTGGTTGACAAGTTCATTCTCAAATCATGTGAACTAAGTAGCCACAAAAACTGCAATCTATGCACATAATAAATTTAAGCACCTTTTCATTCCTTACAGCTCAATGTCAAAAGTGGAGTAGTCCACAAATTTTGTGTCTTCAACAGTTTAGGTACCCGTTTTTTTTCTTATAAGTAAATTGCACATATTCTGGTACCCGTATTTTGTTGAATGTATGCCATATATTCGAACTTGTAAGTTTCAAATCATTGTTGAGCAAGCTTTCTGTTATGCTAAGGTTAATTGTCTTCTTCAAGATATGAGCATCTTCTTGTCACGATAAGAAATGTTGAGCACTTGAATAAGAGGCGTGGTCAGTGAACAATAGTGTCATGCCAGGCACAATCAAGGATCCGAAGATTCAAATACTTCTAAATTTGGAGAATTGTAGACATAACTGACTTTACTAGACTTAGTTTTTTTAGTTATCGCTTTGTCGTACTTATTCTTGGTACCAAGTTTAAACAATATACAGAGAAGGTCCAAATATACCCTTATACTATGCAAAATTGAGCAGATTTGCCCTACGTTAGTACTTTAGTTCACTTATGCCCTTACCGTTAAATACTTGGTCCAAATACTATGCGCAATTGAGCAGAATAATGGCGTATTTGGACCAAGTATTTGATGCTAAGGGCTTAAGTAAATTGAAGTATAAACGAAGGAAAAATATGCTCAATTTCACATAGTATGAGGGTATATTTGGACCTTTCCAGAACAATAGATTGTATTCAGGGGACAAGTTAGTTCATAGGGCTGACGCTAGTACTCTGCAGCAGATGCGTGAATTGGCCTGATGAACTGATCTTGCTTAGGGTGGGTGAAGAAGCGTATCCAATTGAAATCCATGCACTTCTTTTTCTATTTTTCTCTTAGATGTGCTCGGCACCGAGCTCCCGGAGATTGATTGAAAAAGCAGGCCCAGCCGACCCTCTCCTCCTACTTGTCCCAAAGAAGTATTTCTACACTTTATTTTTCAAAACTAGAATTTCGTATATCAATAAATTAGGCTCTTTATAATATTTTGAAGGAATAATTCATGGGAAAGTGCCATTTAAAGGAAAATAAAGTAGCCACTCATTTTTACATTCATTGGAAAGTACTTTAATGACAATAATCAAAGATCTTTTCCTATGCTTTAATCTTATTTATGAAAGTAATTTTCGATGTGTAAATGACCAGATTTTGCATTACAGGATATGCACTTCCAAGGTTTACTCAACTTACGATGACTTCATATTACACTGCTTCAAGTGCCTCACATTACGGAATATCATTGCTTACTAGACGTATTGAGGAGGCCCATACTTCTGGTGTTCAACCTAAAAGACTCAGCTGATTGACTTAAGGTGTACAAAATCAAAGTCAACTTTTACTTCAAATTTTGCAACGAATTATATATAGTTGGAGCGATTGCCAATTCAAAAGATGCATGTTCATTGCTTTGGTGACTTCTCTTTTGATAAAATATATAGTTTTTACTTTGTAATAATAGGAATGTTTGAACTTGGAAGAAAACACTTGAGCTTCTGTCAAAATTGGATCTTGTATCTAAGTGCCTTGTATTAGAACAAAATGCCTTGTCATTGTTTGTAAATTGGTACATCCTCATCGGTGCTAACTGCGACTAAAGAGCCCTTTAATTTCTTTTTAAGTCGAGAGTTTTCTACCCCATAAAGGTACGGGTAAGATGTGCATACATCCTACCTTCAGACTCGACTTATGGAATTACAGTAGGTATGTTGTTGTTGTAGTCACTTCTCTATTACTTACTTTATATCTCCGAAGGCTGCAGGAGTATGGGGTTAAAGAAAGAATTTTATGGCCTGACTTGCACAACATGTTTTGGACCAAGTATTTGACGCTAAGGGCATTAGTGATTTGAAGTATTAACGGAGGGAAAATATGCTTAATTTCGCATAGTATGAGGGTATATTTGGACCTTTCCCGAATAATATATTGTATCCCGAGGACAAGTTTGCGTTAGTATTATGTAGAAGATGCGTGAACCAATCTTGCTTAGGACGGGTGAAGAAGGGTATCCAATTGAAATCTATGCACTTTTTTTTCTTTCTATTTTTCGCTTAGATGCGTTTGACATACTTATATCTTATTTATCAAAGTGATTTTTAATGGGTGAATGACCATATTCCTGGGTAATTTTGCATATGCACTTCCCAGGTTTACTCAACTTACAATGACTTCATATTATAATGTTTCAAATGCATCACATTTAAAGGTGTATTCACAATTTCAAAAGGATGGTGTATTATTATGAAAAGATGCATCTAAGATATAAATTTGTCCGTTTTGATCTTTAAGTTCTTAACATTGAATCGTTAAATTTTAAAAATATAGGTTCAAAATATATAATGCTACTAGTTTTAAATTTGAGTTAAGAATCAAAAACACATCTAAACTGATAAGATGAGAGATTCGGGAAGACGAAAGTACCTTTGTTTGTATTGTGTGTAGATCTGTAAAACTGTTTGATTTATTGCCCAACTCTTTTTGGTGGTTAGTTTTTGGTGGGAATTCTGAAGTTTTTTACTTTCCTTTCAATTTCGAATTTTCGTTAAATTACTAGTGCCCAAATCCAACCATGTACATGTCTTTTTCTTTAGATAACTTTCATTTCGAATTCGTTTTTTATTTGTTAAAAACTTATGCAAATGTAAACTCGAGATAAATTATACTTTCAAATTATTTTACATTTTGTCTAATGATTGTTTTGCTCGTACTGTTTTCAATCTTAATACTCCATTTGATTGTGTCAACTAACGCTCGTCATAATTTATATTATAAGAATGTAGTTTAATAAAGGGCAAATATGCCCCTAAATTATTCGAAAAGGTCTAGATATACCCTCCGTTTAAAGTTTGGCTCACTCATGCCCTCGCCGTCCAACTTTTCGCATAGATATGCTCTTATGGGCGTTAGTTGGTCTGTTGGATATATCCAACTCATTTTCCATTTCTTTAAATACCACGTATAATTGCCATGTCATTTTAACCTTACCACATGACATTTATATGAAAATGGAAAGGAATCAATTATGCCCCTAAAAAATTCGAACCCATAAATACCTAATCCGACCCATAAATCAACCCCCCTTTTAAATAAACTACCCGACCCGTTTTCAACAATTTTGTTTAAATTTTTATGTTTTTCGGTAAATCTCGAAAATGAGTAATTGATTAATAAAAATCAGGAAAAATATGAAAAAAATATAAAATTAACGCCAAAAAATCACAAATAAATATTGTTGAAATTGTTGAATTTAAGGTTACTATATTTATTTGTGAATTTTTGGCGTTAATTTTATATTTTTTTCCTATTTTTTATTAATCAATTACTCATTTTCGGGATTTACCAAAAAAAAAAAATTAAAAAAAATTGTTGAATTCAAGGTTACTATATTTATTTGTGAATTTTTGGAGTAAATTTTATATTTTTTTTTCATATTTTTCCTTTTTTTATTAATAAATTACTCATTTTCGGGATTTGCTGAAAAAAAATAAAAATTTTAAAAAATTGTTGAAATTGTTGAATTTAAGGTTACTATATTTATTTGTGAATTTTTGGCGTTAATTTTATATTTTTTTCATACTTTTCATATTTTTTATTAATCAATTGCTCATTTTCGGGATTTACCGAAAAAAATAAAAATTTAATTTTTTTTATTGAAATTGTTTAATTTAAGGTTACTATATTTATTTGTAAATTTTTGGCGTTAATTTTATATTTTTTCATATTTTTCCTATTTTTTATTAATCAATTACTCATTTTTGGGATTTACCAAAAAAATAAAAATTAAACAAAATTGTTGAAAATGGGTCAGATAGTTTATTTAAAAGGGGGGGTTGATTTATGGGTCCGAATTTTTTAGGGGCATAATTGATCCCTTTCCATTTTCATATAAATGACATGTGGTAAGGTCAAAATGACATGACAATTCCATGTGGCATTTAAAGAAATGGAAAATGAGCTGGATATGTCCAGTAGACCAACTAACGCCCATAAGGGCATATCTATGCGAAAAGTTGGACGGTGAGAGCATGAGTGAGCCAAACTTCAAACATAGGGTATATCTAGACCTTTTCGAATAGTTTTGGGGCATATTTGTCCCTTTTCCCCATTTTCTTATTAGATTTTTTGTTTGTTCCGAAGAAAGATTATGATTTAAAGTGTCCTTAAATTATACTCCCTCCGTCCACTTTTATTTGTTATGTTGCGCTTTTCGAAAGTCAATTTGACTAATTTTCAAAGTTAAATTAGATTACATTAATTCGATATTTTAAACAAAAAATTTAGATATTAAAAAACTATATGAAAAGTACTATAAATTGCAATTTTTTGCATTTCAATATGATGAAAAAATACATCTTAAAATGTTAGTCAAAGTTTTTATTGTTTGACTCTAAAAATAGAAACCATGACAAACAATAGTGGACAGAGAAAATAGTAAGAAAGAAAACATTTATTAAACAGATGTCCTAAAATGGGATATTGGACGAAAACCAAACAGACAAAGTAGAAACTATTGTCCAATTTTGATTTTTTCCCATATCGTTCCAATGCTTAGACCATTTCCAACCCACCTCTATTTAGAGAGTAAAAATAAAGAATAGGCACTCCAATCCCTCTTTATTTTAATCTCTATTCTTTATTTTCAGAGAGGTGAATATTAGTTCTACAAATTTGGAGAACCACTTTTACATTATTTTATTATTATTTATATTATTGTGTAATTAACATATTATTTTACATATAATGTTATTACTTAAATATCTAATATTCGTAATTTTTAAAAATGTAATATAATATTTTAAAAATATATTATTTTAACATATACTATATTCATTCCGAATTGATAATATTTCAATTTTTTAAAATTTTCGTCACTAATATAATTTGATTTTATTATTATTTTTCACTATAAAGAATGTACAATTAAAATGATAAGATGAAAATTCTAATTTAAAAAATACAATACATAACATAATAATTGTTGTTGGCCTACTTCATCAATTAGGCGTATACTGGAAGCTTTAGTTCTGATGAAATTTGCCTCTTTTGCTTGATTGTTATCTTAAGATAAGATATAGCATTGTATGTACTTGAAACTAGAAAAAGCTTTAGCTAGACATGGATCTCAGTTTGATTTCTCCGTGACTAAGAAGTTCAATACATCTAGCAGAATAAATGAACAATATAGATAAAGCTATTCTTTTCCTATTATCAATTCATATCAATTCGGAGTGGGGCATACAAAAAGTGCTCTGGAGTCCAAATGAAAGGCGTAGATCCAATAGAAGAATTTGGGGCATAAGCCGTTTTAAATTTGATGTTTGGGGCATAATGTCCTAAAATTCAAAAAATTCTTGGACTTTGACTTATAGAGTTTGAAATAGATACCTTATGTAACGTAGTGGTAAACTAGGTATCATGAGAGAATATTATTTAATCAATGGAAAAAGTTGAAATTCGAACAATAAAAATTGCAACAAAAAAAGTATAGTTTTGCCTTTAAAAGTTTCAAACTTTTTTTTTTTTTAATTAACTAGATAATATTATTAGCAAAGAAGCTTAAGTAACATTACAAAATAAGGGAATAGTACTATTCCCGTTATATATTGTAGCATTGGTTGTTATGAAATTACTATTATGAGTTAAAATTTCCCTTGCAAACGTAGTTCCTGGTATATCTGCCCAAGCTTTGCGAACATCAAAGCAACTTGCAAAACTCTTGTGCGATCAAATAATTGCTTCTTGGCCCCTTTTCTTGGCTAAGAGGTCAGCTACTTTGTTTTGTTCTGCTCTCTATAAGTATGCGAGAGTTTTGGATCTTCCAATAGTTGCATCAATGATCTGCATTCATGAATTATAGAGCTATAAAATTTGTGGTCATTGTTAATAAAATGTATTATCTCGATTAAGTTTGTGGAGATTTCCAAAGACATCAAGTTATTATCTTTTGCAATCTAAGCCTCTGCATAAAAGGTAATAATTTCATTAGAGTATTAATACTACTTGAAATACCCTTCATAAAGCCTAGTATCCAATCACCTCTATTATCATGTATAAGTCCTCCAATACCCTCTGCACAATGTTAGAGTTTCACCTTTAAAAGGTCATGTATTGTAATACATTATATTGGAGTTCCACCAGGAGAAAAAAAATTGGACTCCAAAGCAATTTCTTGTTTTAGGTAATGATATTTATCTTTTATCCATTTTTTTAAAATTTGCCCTAGGCTTTTTTGCTTTCTGGCGGGCCGAAAAAGGTACTGGGCCAATAATGGGCCAGTACCGACAGCATTGAGACGGCCCATGTAACATATTTTTCTTGGAGAAGAAGACTGCAAATATTGGCATCAAAAAAGAAGAGAATATAAGGCTTTTCGACTGTACAAGCCTACACAGATCGACTCCTTCTCACCAATTTCTGCCCGGAATCCCATACAAACACGATCTCTGTCGCCGATGGCAACGCCGATGGCCGAGGATAGCAACTTCGAAGATGACCAGCTTCATGCTATGTCCACTGAAGATATTATTAGGGCTTCACGCCTTCTTGACAATGAAATTCGAATCATAAAGGTTCCGATCTCTCTTATTTTGCCCTAATCACAGTTATCATGAGTTATTTTGTGTTTGTTGAATGTTTTGTTTTGTCTATTTGTATCAATTTGGGGTTTTTCCGAGGAGATTGACTAATTGACTTGAATGGTGAATTATAGGAAGAGCAGGACGAATCTAGAGTTGGATTCATTCAAGGAGAAGATAAAGGAGAACCAAGAAAAAATTAAGCTCAATAAGCAACTTCCTTACTTGGTCGGCAACATTGTTGAGGTGAGTAATTAGGTTTTCCTCAAATAAGTATCCCTCTTGCTTCGACGTCTATCTTTAGCAAGTGATATTTACACAATAGGAAAAAA
>JAJOOD010019594.1:0-11132 GCA_029582525.1 Solanum tacnaense | reverse complement strand
CTACACATTGTTGCAGCAGCTCTTTCACTGTAATGCCCCTTTGCTATAATTCGATCGAATAGCTCTCCCCCTCCACACAACTCCATCACAAGATACACTGAACCTTTATCCTCATAAGCACCTTTAAATTCAACAATATTAGGTTGTCCACTCAAATGCTGCATAATCTTAATCTCCCTCCTCATATCATCCTTATCAGCCTTAGTAACAAGCTTCTTTTTCGATATCGATTTGCAAGCATATTGTTGACCAGTTACAATTTCAGTACAAAGATATGTAACACCAAATTGACCCCTACCCAATTCTTTACCAAGAGTATAGTGCAACTTAACATCTTCATATGGCTTACCAAGAATTGTATCATACCTTACAGCTGGTTTTGGGCTTGGTGGAGGTCTCACATGCAATTGAGCTTCAGGCCCTGGAGATTTTGTATACTGAATTTCATTTCTATGAGTTGGAACTCCTCCTGATCCTGATCCATGGTGCCCATTATTAGCATTATTGAGTTTACCTTTACTAACACAAATACCCATTAAAGCAGATCTAGCAAAATATAGCTGATAGAACTTAAACTAAACTTGATTAAACCAAAAAGGGTGTAAAAATCAAGAATCAAACCAAGAACACAGATGGGTATTCAGCAAGATTAGATTTTTACTAAACCAGAATGCAAAAAGATTGAATTTTTTTCTTTTTTCTTCAATTTTCAAGAAAATACTAAGGGATTTGGGAGTTGACAAAAAAAACAGAAAAATTATCAGAAAAAATCAACAACCATTCTTACAGCTAAAATGGGAAAATGGGACAAAGAAATTGACTTAAAAAAAAACTTGGTCAGCAGAAATTTGAGTTGAAACGTTAAAACACTTTTATTAAGACAGACGAAGACGATGAGAAAGTGGGGAGAAAAAAAAAAAAGTACAACGGCTTTTTCTATATTTATTTAATATTTATTAAGTAAAAGATAATTGGTGGATCTTAGTGTCAAAATGGCAATTAAAAATTGTAAATTATATTGGTTGTTATATCAAATCTTAAAAGATTTTTTACGCGGTTAGATGATATGTTATCATTTTTATCACATTATTTATTGATGACGTAAAATTATATATTTGATTCCATTTGTAAATTGATTTTCTTTTTTAGGAGTGAAAGTCTCGATAAGAATATTGGTTTTTATGGTTCATTATGAGATGAATATACTTTATCGATTCGTTATATGTATGGATGATGAGATTCCATTGATACAGAGTCAATTCCAATAGAGTTATTGGAGGGTCCCATTGGTGTGGATTGAACTTACGAATTCGTCAATTATGAGTTGGGCGATTTAACCGTTCAGTCTTATTTTATTTAGTATCTCTTTATTTATATTTTTTTCTAAGAAATTATTTGATATCCCATTTAGGAATTTTGTGTTCTCAACTTCTTCGATCCGGATACCGCGCAATCCGTGTAGATCTATATGAAATGGAATACATTCAACTTTGTGGTAAACCCTCTCTCTAGGATATGACACGAATTTCAATGACGAGTTAAATTACTTGTGTTAGTATGAAAATCAGCCTTACAACACAAGAAATTCTAAATAACATTTGATCATATACGTAAATATCTCCGGAATATTTACATATTTTCATGTTTCTTTTATAAATAAACTAGGTAATGTATTTGTACTTTGCATAATCATATATAATCATTCTTCCTCGTATTAAAATATTTAAAAATAACTTAAAATATAAATTCTAATTCTTATAAATTAGATCATTTAAATACATTTGTTATATTAGTTTTTTAATTATAGCTTTTGTCCATTGATATATTTGTTTCTCAATTTTAAATGATATTTCCTGTAATAAATTAACAATTTACATATCATATTATTTTTTTAAAAAAATAACAATTTACACACAAAATTAAAAAGTATAAACAATTTTATGACTCACACTACTCTCATTTCCAAAAACTTCGTGATGTGAAGGATACCTAAAATTATCAATATAAAATAATGATTAGTTTAAATAAGTTTAGACCTGTTAATAAGCAGCATAAAAAATTATGACTAAAAATTAAGTCAATAATAATCCTAATTAAAAATTGCCACGTACAATATTCTTCTAATATTCACCCTTCCTATCATTATTGAAATCTTTGAATTAATCCTCTAGCTAATGAAGAAATGCAAAAAGAGAGAGGAAAAAAAAGGAGAAAAAATATAATAAGAAGACGTTAACAAAAATATATAAAAATAGATTTATTCACTAAACAACTGGAATGCAATCTTCGAGAAAAAAAATTCAAAAATCTCATTAACAAATTCAATAAAAAAAAAGTGCATTTGAACATTTATATTTTACAATACAAACATGTACTAAAAACAGAAAATAAAATAAAGCAAAATAAATTATAGCTAAAATCTTCAATCTGAAGTGATAGTGAGGAAAAATATCTTTTATGCTTTTCAATCCTTTCTTTCTCTATGTGATGGTGATTATAGAGTGTGATTTAATTTTCTCTTCGGCATTTTTTTTCAATTTCTCATCTCACAGTTTATATCCTAAATGGATATTTTTTGAGCAACAAAACTCAAAAATTCGAAAGATAACCACTACAACCTGTAATGAGAACAAGAATTCAAATGTACATTCAGTAAGATTAAATTTTTATGGGACCAAAATGGAAAGAGATTAGGATTAATGTATTATTTAGTATTTGTAATATTTAATACATTAATTGAAGGTTACCATCATTAGCCCATGTTTATTTATTTTTCCTTATATAATCAACTAAATGTTATATTATGTCATATATATAAGAACTTTTTAAGTTGAAATTAATTATTATTTCAAATCAAACAACCCCATATATGAGACACAAGAAAAAGATAAAGCACAATCTGTTGGAACACTTAGAGCTAGTGCATTGGGTCGGATGAAAAGTTCAATAGCTTTTCTTCAAATTGTATATATTTATGAAATAGTTATAAAATATTTGATTTGTAAGCTCAATAATTATTGTATATTAACTTAAAATTATTTATAAATGTTAAATTTTAAATTTTTTATCGACGCCTTAGTGGACACATGCTATGAGTACCAATTCCAAAATAAATTAGTATTATAGGTGTTAAGGATTAAACTTCACAATTCGTGTAAGAGACTTTTTTAAAAGACGTGAGATAATTCTATGTTAGCTTTATAAGCGGACATAGAGTACTGATTTTGAGTTTATAAATTTAATATTTTTTATGTGAAATATAAATTTATTACTCAATTGTCATGCTAAGATTTTGCATAACTCTTGAGAAAAATTAATTAAAAGTGTAGTTTGACTAATGTATCTTTTATTAATTCCTTAATCTGTATCATTGATGTGCTTCTTAATTCCAGAATAACTAATTCTAAGGGCATAATTGAAAATTATAATAATTAATTCTTAATTGTTTAAATTAACAATTATTTTGGAATAAATATTTTCAGTATACATGACAACTGAAAAGGAACAAGGGAATAAATTATAAATAATATATAATACTCTCTTTAATTTATATTAAGTGAATTATTGGGGCATTTTTCTTAATTCAAAATAAGTGAATTGTTCCAAATTAAAAAAAAATTGTTGATAAACATGTTAGCTAATAACTACTAATGACAGTGTTTATTTTCTCACTTTAAATTCGTATAACTCATTACACACTTATTTTAATATTATCTAATATTGTTTTAAAATATTTGAACTAATTAGCATGCGATGCATAGGTAGCGCACATGATTAGACATTAGTTATATATATCACAATTTATTTGTATGATTTTGACTTAATATAAAGTTTAAGAAAATAATTAAGATTTTTAAATATTATAATCTTAAACTAAAAATATGTTAAATGTATGAAAATACTATTTTATCTCGTGGCCTTAATCATCATGTAATGTAAAAAATTGTACTTAAATAATTTTCAAAAAAAGAGACATGCATTCTTTTTACCAACTAAAAAATAAAACAAAACAAACAAATTGAAATAAAAAGATATATATTTATAAGAAAAGAACCTAACAATCCACAAGTAATTGCCATGAAATAGCGAAACCATCAATATGAATTTGGATTAGTCAGATCAACAATTTTCAAATACAAATTATTCAATCAAAAAGATAGTGAAACAAGACTTTTCTTGAAATTAGTAACTCTTAAAAAATCAATCAAGAAAATGGTATAAATTTATGACCAAATAAAGAAAAAAATTGAAAATCATACGAGTAAAGTTTGAGATGTACGAATACACTGTCCTTAAAGATATTCCGTCTACAATGTAAATAATATAATTAGATATTAAACAATTAAACGAAGATAACAATTGACTTAAAAAACAATCTATGATGTAGAATATGGGTTCACAATTCACATACGTCAATTCATAAAAAAAATTCACATGTCCTCTAATGTTTTCGATAAGAGTATCTGAAATTATTTTAAACTTTTTGCTTAAAATAATAAAATATCTGAATTAAACAAGTACTTATATTACACTAGGTGTGCTGAAAACTTATATTGTACTAGACAATGTCGATAAAATTTCTCAATTATCTCTATAATAATTGGAACAATATTCACTTCTTCGATCATCCTTCAAAATGATATGAGAGAAGTATTGAAACACCTCTACATTTGGCGTGAATTATTAGTTTATCTCCAAACTATTGACAGACTTTAAAACACCAATTTATTTGACTAACTGAACTTAAATACACTCATGATCTTGCAACATGAGTGAAACACATCCCTAAATTCTATTTTTGCAAAGTTTAAGGGTATTTTCAACACTTCTCACTGCTTTTTATTAAAAGTCTCATGCTCTTACAAGTGTTTGCGATCACTTGTTATGTCATGTGACAGATCGAGAGTGTATTTAAATTTAGTTAGTCAGATAGAGAGGTATTTTTAAGACTATCAATAGTTTAAGAATGAAATTAATAGTTTAAGTGTTTACAATACTTCTCACAAACGATATTTGAGAATAAACAAACAACTTAGACCTAAAGGACCAATTTAACATTTAACATCAACCACCAACTCAAAAATAAATTTTAAATTTTTATCGATAACCATTTGGGGACCAATAAAGATTCCATTCTTATATACAAAAATACAAAATTATATATTAAAAGTAAGATAACAGACCTTCCATGATAAAATATCAAGAGGAAAATAACACATGTTTTAATAACACCATTATCATTTTTACCCTAGAATCCATAAAACCAAAAAATCGTTAAAAGAAGAAAGAATGGGAAAAAAAGTAATAGAAATTTACTCGAGATTTTTGTCAATTTTGAGAGATACACTATGGGTGAAAGAATATATTAAATCTAGATAAAAGTTATTAAGTTCATAAGCGGAGCTAAAATATTATATTTGGTTCATCTGAATCCTCTATAAAAGTTCAAAGCCAAAAAGATCACTTTTTCATCTAAAAATGCACGAAGGATGACTTGTTATGCTAATTAACCAAAACGAACAAATCACTCAACTTTGAGCGATTTCTCTTTTGATAACAGCCCTCGATTTATTTTTTTTATATCTCGCTCACTTTGGAGCGTATTGTTATATATTTTGAATCTTCTTGATTTCTTCATGACAAAAAAAAGTTACTCCCTCTGTCTCAATTTATGTGGCACTTTTAGAATTTTGAGATTCAAACAAGTATAACTTTGACGGTAGATTTTTCATATATCTTTTAATTATTTTGCATTGTCAATTATTGTGACTTATAGTACTTTTTTATGTAGTTTACAAATATATAAATTTCATTTCAAGAAAATTGAAGATTCCGTGCAAATTTTCGATCAGAATTAAACTGTTTGACTCTCGAAAAACGAAAAATGAAAGAAATAACAATTTTGATACGACACGCCACTTGCATTGCATGAAAGGGATCATTCGAAAGAAATTAAACATTTAAAAAAACGTGGAATTATGATACAAAAATCACTATAAAAACATATGGATCAATCTTATAACTGCATGAAATTAATAAATAGTACACTACTTAGTAAGTGATTTATTAGTATATTTGAAATTATTTAAAATGGCGTTCGCCGTCGCATCGGGAAGCTTCTACATGCCGGCCATGGCTGCAAACGCCGGGCACAGCCGTACTCCGATGGCCATCGGAATTGGACGCGTGTCAGTTGCTAATTCGCGCGTTCCTTTCGTTTGCTTAGCCAGTACCGGTGACATCTCATTCCTTTGTTTTATCATTTATTACCTGATCTATCCACTTTTACTTGTTACAATTTATTTTATGAGAGTTGTTGATTTAATTAATCTACAAACATAAATTGAATTAGATTAATTTAAATATTTTCGAAGACCATAGGGAAAGTGTTATAAGTAAAATACATATTAAAATGTTGGTCAAAGTTCATGCAGTTTGACACTCAAGAAACGAAACATCACAAATAAAAATGAACGAACTCCCTTTTGTTTCAAAATAAGTGACGTTTTTAATTTGACATACTCTCAGGAAAGTTATTCATTCATAGAAAATAAGGATATTTTTACTAACTTAATATTTTCATTTTTTTTAGCTTATTAGTGATTTCTTGTGTATATAAAATTTATTTATTTTAAAAAGAAAACTTTAATCATCTTTCGATTTTGTGAGACGTCATTTATTTTGAAATTAAAAAAAAATCATTTATTTTGAAATGGAAGAGTAATTATATTTGATTATTTGTCTAAAGTTTTAGTTATGATATTTTTCTTTTAGGTAAAAAGGAGGAAATTAGTACAGATAAGGCACCAGCTGCAGTGGGACCATATTCTCAAGGAATTAAGGCTAATAATTTCATTTATGTATCTGGTTCTCTAGGTCTTATTCCTGAGGTTAGTGATAATTAATCATTTTTAAATCCTTAATTACATCATTTTAATTTGTTACATTGGTTAATATTTTTATAATTATTTTTTTGTGATTGAATGTAGACTGGAGCACTCATATCAGACAGTGTGGAGGATCAAACAGAACAGGTTTTTGAATAATCAATCTTCCACCTTTCGTTTCAATTTATATGATATTGTTTGACTGAACACAAAATATTTGAGTTTAATAATGATTTTTCAGGCTCTGAAAAATATTGGGGAGATACTTAAAGCTGGCGGTGTTAGCTATTCTGCAGCTGTTAAAACAACAATTATGTATGATACATAGTTATTTTTTTGTGTTTTCTTATAATATAGTTAATTTTGATTATTGATGTTGAATAATAATATTATTAACCTACAGGTTGGCTGATCTAGGGGACTTCCAGAAAGTCAATGCAATTTATGCTAAATGTGAGTACAACTACCTTTCATAGTATTATTAGTACTAATAATTAAGTTAGATTAGGTCAACTTTGAAATTATGTATACCTAAGACAGGTAACTCTTCATATTAAAATCAGGATCTCAATATAGGTATCGAAAATTGAATAACTATTTGTATTAAGTTTGCAATTGTACCTTAAAAAAAGAGTCATAATACGGCATGATCGTATCTTATTTAGTTTAGGAATTTAGGGACTTGTCTGTCAAGAAATTGAGATGATTGATCTTAGTCTTAAGCAAAATGTTATTTGTAAACAACAATAACAACATATCCAGTTTAATTTCCACAAATAGGGCATGGAGTGGGTAGAATGTTCGCGACCTTACCTCTACCTCATCTGTTTCCAAAAGATCCTCGACTCAAATAATGCATATTCAATATTGTAAACAACAACAACATACTCCGTGTAATCTCATAAATAGGGCATGAAAAGTATAAAGTGCACGCAGATCTTACCCTTACCTACTGAAGGTAGAGAGATTGTTTCCGAAAGACCCTCGGCTCACGCATATTACTATTATTACATATTGAAGTTTTGAGTCAAAATATGTAATAACATGGATATATATATATATCAATGTTGCAGATTTTCCAGATCCTGCACCAGCACGTTCAACTTTTCAAGCAGCAGGATTACCACTGAATGCAAAAATTGAAATTGATTGCATAGCAGTATGTTAAACAGATTCAAGTCTTCAACTTCCATGGCAGCTATGGTTTTAAGTTTAAATAAAGGAGATTTAAGTCTTTAATTCAGAGTCTCTTGATACTCTGCTTTAGATTCAATCTCCATTGCTGCAGAGTGCAGCACCAATAAATTCTGTAAAAAAGGGCTCTTTCAGTCCCCATAATAAGAATTCATCGAGTGTACGTTCAAATTACTTGCATTATTATTACTGATCGCAGCTACAGTAATACAAAGCTCAAAGTTAAATGACACATTAAAATAGCATATAGTACTCGTCACAAATACATCAACAAGAATACATGTCAAAGTTGTATTTCTTCCACTAATACACACTCTAGTATCTCTATTTCTCTTTGTTCTGTCTAAAATGGGACACAAATTTCTATAGCACAACAATGCATCAGCAAATTAACAGAAATCACACACCTTTCGATTAGAAATGAAATCTACTTTCTAGTCATATGCAGACAGTCGCATGAAATTGGTTTTCACCGGTACAAAGAAGTAATCGATTATGTTTTGCTTTGTTTCTTGTTTCTTTCATTTGTATTCCTGGAAGTTCACATGTCCAGTTGCTTGTGCATGCTCTACAGCTTCCTGCATAGGAATGCAACTTTTAGCAAACGAAGTTGCAAGCTTAAGAAAGTAGGCAGAATAATTACAAGAAGCAAGATATGAACCTTTTGGCCGATGACCCCAATTTGGCAAACTCCACATCGCAACGTGAAGTTGGCTGTGTCAGTATAGCTCCTCTTCCTGCAATGAAGTAATAATAGATAAACAGCAAAGTGATTAGTAGATTTAAGTAGTTTCTATTCATTTCCTCGCGGGAAAATACGCTCTATTATAAAAATGTAAGGCAATTCCGAGTTAGAACACACAGAAAAAGGAAGGCATAAAGTAAAATAAATCCCTTAGGGGTCGTTTGGTGTGAGGGATAAAAATAAATAGTGATGGATAAAATTTTTGTATCTTGTTTGGTTGTCATGTTTGGGCTAACTTATCCCACCATTTATAGCATAGTGATGGGATAAGTTATCCCATATACATGGTGGGATAAGTTATCCCAGGATAGCTAACCCCAGGCCCAGGATAACTAATCCTGGGATAACTTGTTCCCAACCAAACGACCCCTTAGAGTTAGAACCACATTCTTGTCATGCTAACCACAAAATGCACATAATCTAGAGCTCTTATCCACAAATCCTCTTAAATAATTCTTCTTCTTCCTATTTTCGGGGGTGGGGGATAACTTCCTTTAATTCTCAAACTTCAAATTTTTTACCATTTTGACCCAACCATATATCCAAAGCAACATAAGAACAAGGACATGATACTTGTTAATCTGGCCGTTATAAAATTCTCCCCCAACACAAACTTAGTAATCTTCTGCTTAAAAGGACGACACTTACCTTTGTTGGTCCTTAACCAGATTAAGAGCAAGCCTCTCGGCCGGTCCTACAGTCCCATCTCTCTGTACAGAAAAAATTGTCTGATCAAACTCCTCTGGAGCTCCTTCAGCAGGGGACATCTGTCGATTGTACACGTGGAACTAGGTGTAAGTAGGATAATACAGACTTCAAAAAAGGAAATCTAACTTCAAGCAGCTTTGTCAAAAGATGGGAAATTCTTCATACAAATATTAGCTAAATGATTTCACACTACTAACCAGCAATACAGCACCTAATAATTTCATACTTCTGATGATAGGTAAATGCAAATATTCGTTATGAATAGCAGAGAAGGGTGCATACCCCCAAGATCGATGATATAAAGAGAACCTACCCATTACACACACTTCCTATTTTGCAAATAACCCGACAAAAATCAAAATCAAAATAGGCTTAAATAAAAAATTACCCAATAGATTAGCTAAGTGAAGCAGTCATCTGTCCCTTTTTAAGGATCATTGGTATCAGATAAAGATCACTAATCCTATCTCATATTCTAAAGTCATTAATTGATTTGACAAGATTCCAAACAAAGTCTAGGTCCTTAACTGTGCCTACAGTCCAAATATTCGCAAGATCTAAAATCTTCACAAAATTGAATCTCTCCTTCTTGTTCCTCCTGAACGGAAACAGAATGATCAAGAAGGTGCATGTGCAGAGATAGAGAGAGAGAACATACAGCCAAAGCATCATAATGAAGTCCATCATAAATCAGCATTACTCTTTCCTGATAGTTCTTTCCCTGTTTAACATAAAGCCATATAAAGGTGGTTCAGAAGAATGAGGAATTGTCAAATGACTCGTGTAGAAATAGCTGATTACACATCCTACTACCTAAATGCTAACCTGTCCATACAGATCACAGCGCGTTGTTTGGATATCATAGGCTGCAATTTCTCGTCCGTAGTGGTCAGCCAATATTGAAAGCTCTATGGCCCCTTAAGAGAGTAAGTGTTTCAAAGGTAAGAAACACAAAACAAATAACAAGAACTGCAATGATTAGATAAGAAAGGTATGTTCCTAAGCGACAGAAACTAGAGTTCTTCCAGTGAATCAAAATGCTGTGAAATAGACTTGGCTTACAAAAGGAAAAAGTAAAATATAAAAGCAGCATATAGCACAAAATATTTATCGATGATGCACCTTTTTCTTTTTCTGATACAACAAACGACAACAATTACACCTCAATCCCAAGCTACTTGGGAGATTGATAAGTAAATAAACCTCTATTGCATCATGAAGGGGATTCCAAACTGGATTCCAAGCCTCCACTGGTATAGGGATCCCACAGGTGCTCCAGAAATCCCAAGAAGCATCATGAGATTGCAAGTTGGAAAGATAAAAGCTTTTTACTTCTTTCTCCAAAATGTCTACATCACTGCAAGTGCAGTTACTTTCCGACTTCAAGCCCACTTTCTTCTCTTGAAGCCTATCAGATGCCTCTACCCATTTAACCCTTTGATATTCAGTATCTAACTCAGCACAATAATCCTTTTATTTTAAACCAACCTCCCCTTCAAATTAAGATAAAACAGAAAAGAGCGTAACCAGATTTTCTCCTCCAATGAAGATACTGTAGAAAGAAAAAGATGAACCCGATTCCCTCCCATGAAGGAATA
>JAJOOD010019592.1:0-10580 GCA_029582525.1 Solanum tacnaense | reverse complement strand
ATAAAATGATTCGAATTATATTAAATTCATAAATATATTAGTCCAAATAAATTATTGATTAATATAATTGGGTTAATTATTCAAGTCCAATAAATATGGATTTAATTAAAGTCAAAATTAATTGATTTGGGCTACAGTAGATTGAGCCCAATTTGCTAAGTCCAATGTCATATTTTCCTGGAGGCCCATTTTTTGGTGCCACGTGGGCAAATGAAGTGGCATGCCAAGTCAAACAAGAAGCCAATAGGATCATGACATGTGTCAAAGAGGACAAGCCCGCTCCATAAGGCCCATATGCCATGTCACTTAAATCTGATTGGCCGAAGGGAATCCTGTTCCAATCACAACTCCTCTATTCTAAAACTATAAATAAGGGTCTTCATAATTCAAAAGGAAGACAGAAAATTCTAAACAAGAAGCTAGAGAAAATCCGTGGTACAAACGCCATAAAATTCTCTATAAAGCTACAAGTTTAAGAATTCAAGCATTCAAGTTCAAGAACGATCAAGATCAAGACTATCAGGTTCAAGAACAAGCTCGAAGCCCTTGAATTCAAGCAAAAGTCAAGATCAAGATAAAGTTCAAAGTTCAAATTCATCAAAGATTCAAGAACAAGCTTTAAAGCCCTTGAATCATATTTGAAAAGGCGAATTCAGAGGGATCATAGAGATTGTAACACTCGCACTTTGAAATAATAAATACGATTGCTGCTATAATTTTCCGTTCTTGATTATTGTTTTCTCGGCGCGAATTTTATTGTCTACAAATTCTGGCACGCCCAGTGGGACGATCTCTACCTCTCATCTCAACTTTTCAAGCATCAAACAACATCGAGATGACTTCAATGAAGAACAACTCTCGATCAATTGCCTCTAAGGCCACTAGCTCCAAGTTCTCTACTGAAGTTGAAGGCATTCTTGATGTTACCTTTGGAAGTTTCGGAGTTGTTACGAGAAACAAAGCTGCTACGCTAGGACAACAAACACTACAAGTGTCGTCCGCATCAACTCCTGTTTTTGGGTCTTCAACTCCAAAAAGAGAGAGTTCCTCCACAAATGCTTTGGAAGGAGGAAACAGTATTGCTGAAAAGATCAAGAAGACATTGGCTCTAGTTGAGCAATCTGGTTCCAAGAATTCTACCACAAGGGAGAACTATGACTCAACTAACAAATCACCTCCACGTGCATCGCGTAATGTGAGTCCGCTGAAGATCAACTTATGCGACAATCCATGCTACTCTCCTACATCTCCAATGATCATGCAAACAATAGTGGTTGCTGGAACATATGGAGACTATCTTGTCAAGCAGTTTGTTCGGTCTCTAAAAGGAAATGCCTTTGATTGGTACACAGATCTTGAGCCCAATTCTATTGATAGTTGGGAGCAACTAGAGCACGAGTTTCTCAATCGTTTCTATACACGAGGCGTACTGTGAGCATGGTAGAACTCACAAATACTCGCCAAAGGAAGGATGAACCGGTTATAGATTTCATAAATCGATGGAGGAACGCGAGCCTAAATTGCAAGGACAGGCTTAGTGAAGCTTCTGCAATTGAAATATGTATTCAAGGAATGCACTGGGAGCTTCTTTACATCTTACAAGGAATAAAACCAAAATCCTTCGAAGATCTAGCTACTCGCGCTCATGATATGGAGTTAAGCATGTCCTCTGCTAGAAAAGATATGACTTATATCCGAGACCCTCGCAAAGGAAGCGACAAGTAGGAACCCAAGAGATGGAGTAAATTTGTGCCTAGAAATGACAATAAAGAATCCATGAATGTTAATGCGTTGCCTGCGAATATCACTACGAATGAGGGCATGAAGCAAAATGTGAGAACGACTTTCCAAGCACGTTTAAATCAAAAGTCGACACTAAGGAAGATGCAAGGAAAAAAATATCCCTTCTTGGATTCTGACGTTTCTGAGATTTTTGATGAGTTGCTCGCGTTAAAGCTCATTGACTTGCCAGAGATGAAGCGACCCGATAAAGCTGGAAAAGCTGATGACCCAAATTATTGCAAGTATCATAGACTTGTGAGCCATCCTCTCGAAAAATGTTTTGTCTTCAAGGATAGAGTGATGCGATTGGTTAACGAAAAGAAAATTGTCCTTGACGATGAGAAGGCTAGTTCTAACCAGATCTCTATCACGTTTGGCTCGCTCGATCCAATCCAAATATATATCTCTGAAAAATATGAAGAAGAGTTATTGGAGCAAGATAAATCTCAAGATGATATAGATAGTGATGAAGGCTGGATTCTTGTGACTAGGCTAAGACGCAACAAGTCAAGCTAACGAAAAGAATCCTCCGAGCAACCAATTAGAAGGAAAATGGTGAAGAAATTGGAGAAGCAGAAATCAATCCAACGTCCAAAGAGGGCAAAGGTAGAAGTGCATCACTACCAAAAACCCCGACGTCCTGTGACTCTAGAGGAATTCTTACCAAGTTTGTTTGACATAAAGTCTACTCAAGACAATGTCGAGGCATCATGTTTCAATGCTGATAAATCAGAAACAACGAAGGTGCCTTCTACTGACAGAGAGGGAACAACGAGTGAATCCTCACCAAAAGTGTCTCCTAGTGATGATGAAAAGGCAACAAGGGAAATCTCGTCAATGATGACTCCCTCACCTTCTGAAAAACCTATTAAACCTTCTTCCCATGAAGTACATGCATGTGATACAAAAATCACATTTACAGATAATGATCTCCTATTTGGTGAAACACTACACAATCGTCCTTTGTATATGGTGGGTCACGTGCTAGAGAAGAAGATAAATAGAATCTTAATAGATAAAGGATCTGGAGTCAACATTTTGCCTATCCACACATTGAAGGAGCTTGGCATCACGACTGGAGAACTTAGTGAAAGTCGTCTATTGATACAAGGATTTAATCAAGGGGGGCAAAGGTCCATAGGCTCTATTAAATTAGAGATCCACATGGAAGATTTGTGATCAAGCGCATGGATGCATGTGATCGACGCAAAGATGTCATACAATATATTACTTGGCAGGCCTTGGGTACATGAGAATAGAATTGTCTCATCTTCTTACTATCAATGTTTGAAATATCTTGAAGGCGGAATTGAAAAGAAGATAGTTGCAGATGATAACTCTTTCACCGAAGTTGAGACACACTTTGCCGATGCGAAATTCTATTTGAAAAGTTACGTTGTTAAAGGGTCCAAGTCTAATGATGTAAAACCAATCATGTCCGATAAGGTCATAAGCAAAAGAATCGATGTAGCTGTTGAAAAGGTAAAAATTGACACTAAAGAACCTTGTCTCAATCTTAATGAAGGGAAGATCATGTCTTCGAAGAAAAGCCTGACTTCTGGGCTTCGCTATGTTCCAAAAGTGAAGAAAGAAGAAGATCAATCATCTAACCTTCAAGAAAATGCATTGAGAGGGTTAACTTTTCCTATAAGACGGATCGATGCAATAAACTTGCCTCCGAAGCTGCAAGGAAAGTCAATCGCTCAAAATCAAGTGCGAGATATGACACTCCCCACAATTCGCACAAGAGAAGGTTTTGATCCCAATGCTTACAAGTTATTTGTGAAGGCTGGGTACAACCCTAATGAGCCATCAATGTTAGGGAAACTTCCATCAGAAGATACAACTAGGCAAACACGTGAAGGCCTAGGCTATAGCCAACCGCCGTCAATTCGCATTTTCATAAGAAGGGCAAGCAATAACCATATAACTTTTGAAGATGATGTCGCTACTCCCAACAAAAAGCCTTCCGTCTTTGATCGACTTAGAGAATCGCCTGCAAGAACCTCTGTGTTTGAGAGGTTAGGTCTATTGAAGAAAAACAAGAATATGAGAAGTTATTTAAAAGTTACAACGCATGTTTCACATTTGATTCGAAAGGATTTCAAAAGTTTGATTCCTTCTAGAATGAGGCGGTGGGTGGAACTTGTGGTTTCATGTAAAGAAGAACTCAAGGCAAAGGCTCACACTGTGGTTTACACCAAGGAGCGCGAGGAAGATGAAGAAAGTATAGGCTCCTCAAATCATGTTACAATCCAAAACGAGTATGATTCTTTGCCTCAAATGAAGATTGATGAAAAGTTAGAAGATGTTGTCATATATCTGTCAATGACAATGATCCGTTAGAAGAGGAAAATGCTAGAGATGCTCCACCGAAACTTGAAGAAGGAGTAAAGACCATGATAGATCCTTTGAAAAAAGTTAACCTTGGCACTGATGAAGACCCAAGGCCGACTTACTTGAGTGCCTTTCTAGAAGTTGATGAAGAAGCCGCTTATATGAATAAACTTAAAGAATATAGGGATGTCTTCGTTTGGAGTTATAAAGAAATGCGTGGATTGAATCCTAAAGTAGCGGTCCATCAGTTGGCAGTCAAAAATGGTTCTCGTCCTGTTAAGCAAGCTCAAAGACGCTTTAGGCCAGACTTGGTTCCATTGATAGAAAATGAAGTTAACAAACTCATTGAGGCAGGCTTTATTCGTGAGGTCAAATATCCTACATGGATTTCAAGTATTGTTCCTGTGAGGAAGAAGAATGGTCAAATTCGAGTTTGTGTTGACTTTAGAGATCTTAATAATGCATGCCCTAAAGATGAGTTTCCTCTTCCCATTCCGGAGCTGATGATTGATGCCACCACTGGTTATGAGGCGATGTCATTCATGGACGATTCTTCTGGCTATAATCAAATCCGCATGGTTCCAAAGGATGAAGAACTCACCGCATTTCGCACACCTAAGGGTATTTATTGCTACAAAGTGATGCCATTTGTTTTAAAGAATGCTGGTGCCACATATCAAAGGGCTATGCAAAATATATTTGATGACTTGCTCCATAAAAATGTTGAATGTTATGTTGATGACTTGGTGGTAAAGTCGAGAAGGAGGGGTGATCATTTGAAAGACTTAAGAATGGTGTTTGAGTTGCTCCGAAGATATCAACTAAGGATGAATCCATTGAAATGTGCCTTCGAAGTTACTTCTGGCAAGTTCCTTGGCTTTATTGTGAGACATCGAGGAATTGAAATTGATCAAGCCAAAGTTGATGCAATATCGAAAATGCCTGAGCCTCAAAATATTCATGAGTTAAAAAGTCTCCAAGGAAAGTTAGCCTACTTGGGGAGATTCATCTCAAATCTAGCGGGAAGATGCCAACCATTCGGTCATCTCATGAAGAAAGGTGCTCCTTTTAATTGGGATCAAACATGTAGCGATGCCTTTAAAAGTATCAAATCGTATCTAGCGAAACCTCCAGTTTTGGCAGCCCCTATACCTGGAAAGCCATTGATACTCTACATTGCGGCACAAGAAAGGTCTGTAGGAACCCTACTAGCTCAAGAGAATAGTGAAGGTAAGGAAAATGCTCTTTATTACTTAAGTAGAACAATGACACCGAATGAGCTGAATTATTCGCCAATTAAAAAGTTGTGCTTGGCACTTGTCTTCTCAATTCAAAAGATAAAGCATTATTTTCAAGCGCATGTTGTCCGCCTCATTTCTAAAGCAAATCCCATCAAGTTTGTTATGTCAAAACCTGTCCTTAGTGACCGACTAGCAAGATGGTACCTCCAATTCCAACAGTTTGAGATTGTGTACATCCCTCAGAAAGCTATGAAGGGACAAACATTAGCGGATTTCTTGGCAGACCATCCAATACCCGATGATTGGGATTTAACTAATGATCTTCCTGATGAAGATGCGATGTCTATTGAAATTCAACCTCCTTGGAAAATGTACTTTGATGGGGCTGCATATCATGGCAGAACTGGCGCTGGCGTAGTATTCATCACTTCGCAAAAAGAGATTCTACCATTCTCCTTTACTTTGAAGCAATGTTGCTCTCATAATGTCACTGAATACCAAGCATTGATACTTGGACTTGAGATGGCCTTCGACATGAAACAATTACACTTATAAGTCTTTGGTGACTCTCAGTTGGTGATCAACCAACTCTTGGGGAGTTATGAGGTGAAGAAGCCCGAATTGCATCCTTATCATGGCTATGCCCAAAAGTTGATAGGATGGCTTGGAGATGTAACCCTTCAACATGTGCGTAGAACGGAAAATAAGAAAGCTGATGCATTGGCTGCCCTGGCTTCAACTCTAACCCTTCCTGATCAAACACAAGTTACTATTTGTCAAAGATGGATAGTACCACCACCAAATGAGGAAGAATATATAGAAAATGAGCTTGAGCATCTCGTTGCTGTTTCTGAAGCCGTAAAGGAAGATTGGAGACAACCCATTATTGACTACATGTGTTATGGGATACTTCCGGAAAATCCAAGGAGAAAGACTGATATTAGTCGTCGTGCACCTCGCTTCCTTTACTATAAGGACACATTATATAGAAGATCATTTGAGGGTGTACTATTACGATGTTTGGGAGAGGAAGAGGCAATTCAAGCTCTGCAAGAAGCACACTTAGGAGTATGTGGATCACATCAATCTGGACCGAAACTCCACTTTCACATAAAAATAATGGGGTATTATTGGCCAACCATGGTGAAGGATTGCTTAGATTATGCTCGGAGGTGCGATGCTTGTCAATTTCATGCAAATTTCATACATCAACCGCCTAAAGTATTGCACCCAACTATCGCATCTTGGCCATTTGACGCCTGGGTATTGGATGTTGTGGGACCACTACCAAAATCTTCTGGTGGACACTTGTACATCTTGGCTGCAACAGATTACTTCTCAAAATGGGCTGAAGCTGTCGCTCTTAAAGAAGTGAAGAAAGAGAATGTTGCAAATTTTATCCGAGTGAATATCATCTATCGCTTCGGCATCCCTCGCTACATAATAACAGACAATGGCAAGCCATTTGATAACAAGTTAATGAACAAAATTTGTGATCTCTTTGGTTTCAAGCAGCGTAAATTTTCTATGTATCATGCTGCCGCCAATGGTCTTGCCGAAGCATTCAATAAGACTCTATGCAACCTCCTGATGAAAGTTGTCTCCAAGTCCAAAAAGGATTGGCATGAAAGAATGGAAGAAGCTTTGTGGGCATATAGGACAACATACCGCACACCAACTCAAGCAACACCATATTCACTTGCTTTCGGAGTTGAAGCAGTCTTGCCACTCGAGCGTCAAATACCTTCCTTAAGACTTGCTATTCAAGAAGGGTTCACTGAAGAAGAAAATGCTCAACTGCGTCTTGCTGAGTTAGAAGCACTTGACGAAAAGAGGCTAGAAGCCCAATAAAACCTTGAATGTTATCAAGCTCGTCTATCTCGTGCTTTCAATAAGAAAGTTTGCTTGAGGTGTTTTCAAGTTGGAGACCAAGTTCTCGCTGTAAGAAGACCCATCATTACTTCGCACAAGTCTGGGGGCAAATTTACCTCAAAATGGGATGGACCGTATGTAGTATAAGAAGCATATTCACATGGTGCTTATTGATGCAGATGGCGTAAAGATTGGTCCTATTAATGCAAAATTCCTAAAGAAGTACTACCCTTGAAGTAAGATGATGCTCCTTAAGGTACGAGCTTAAACTACATGTCACTCCTGGCCCGCAAGAGTATAAACTGTGTACGGCACAACCAAAAAATAAAATAGAAAAAAAAAATAAAAAAAAATCACTCAATCCCCCAGAACTACGTTGTGACTTGATCCTCTTTACTGAGGTACGTAGGCGCTTAGAATATATCCTAAGTTCAGTTGCATAAGTGTCAAAAAACCACATGTTCCCACTTGATCTGTCACATGTCAGTCAAAGCAATAAGTATTCAGTTTTATCTTTTGTCTCATCATACTTTAGACTTGTACGAAGTAATGATTGGTCAATAGATGAGGGCAAACCCTTATAAAATATGAGTTTCTTTAACAACATGCTTGAAGTTTCTTTCCATTTAGCCAAGTATGCAAGTTGAAGTCTTTATATTCTTCGAGTTTACAAGTTGAAGTATTTGAATCCTCTAAGTATACAAGTTCAAGTATCGAATCCTCTAAGTGTGCAAGTAGGACTTCAAGTATGTAAGTAGAAGTCTCCAAATCCTCCAAATGTGCACGTCGTTGAATTTCCATGCCGTAAGGTGGACAAATTTGTCCCTTTGCACCTTAAGCTAGCCTTTTCGCGGATTTATCCTTAAGTGGATCTTTGAATTTCCATGCCTTAAGATGGACAAATTTTTCTTGCACCTTAAGTTATTTATCCTTGAATGGATCATTAAATTTCTATGCCTTAAGGTGGACGAGATTTATCCCTTTGCACCTTAAGCTGGCCTTTTCACGAATTTATCCTTAGATGGATTATTTTTGGTATGTTGTGCACAGTTTATACTCTTGCGGGCCAGGAGTAACAAAAAAAACTGACATGCCTTAAGGTGGACAAGATTTGTCCCTTTGCACCTTAAGCTGGCCTTTCTCCGGGTTTATCCTTAAAAGGATCTTTAAATTTCCATGCCTTAAGGTGGACAAAATTTGTCCGTTTTCACCTTAAGCTGGCCTTTTTGCGGATTTATCCTTAAAAAGATCTTATAAAGCCTCAAGTAAGTGATCTTCAATGCGGGGACGTTAAACATATCCCTTCGCACCTTATGGTTAAGTATTCGGGACATGGTAACGCCTTGAGAGTAGTATTTTTTTTCAAGGCGGGGACGTTAAACACAGTTTTTTTAGTAAAGCCTCAAGTTGGTTAAGTATTCGGGACATGGTAACGCCTTGAGAGTAGTATTTTTTTCCAAGGCGGGGACGTTAAACACAGTATTCTAGTAAAGCCTCAAGTTGTGTAAGTATTCGGGACCTTGTAACGCCTTGAGAGTAGTATTTTTTTTCAAGGCGGGGACGTTAAACACAGTATTCTAGTAAAGTCTCAAGCTTGGTTAAGTATTCGGGACCTTGTAACGCCTTGAGAGTAGTATTTTTTTTCAATGCGGGGACGTTAAACACAGTATTCTAGTAAAGCCCAAAGTCTGAAATTTTCAGCATGACCGAAATTAAAGTTAACTTCAAAAAAAAAAATCATCTAGAAAGATTCTGAAGGTATTAAATCTTGAATTTTGGATATATTGTAGACCTTTGTGTCTAGATTCGAAATAATCAAGCTGCTTGTGATTTCGTCGTTCCTACATCAAGACATCAGAGTTTTAGTAAAGGTGCACAACTCTGAAATTTTTAGCATGACAGAATCTAGAGCTAACTTCAAAATATCATCTAAAAAGATTCTGAAGGTATTAAATTCTGAATTTTGGATATGTTAGAGATCGAAAAGTCTAGTTTCTAGAAAATCAAACCGTTCATGATTTTGATTTTTCTACAATGAGATATGAATTTTCTACGACAGACATGTCAAGCTGTAGAAAAAGTGACGAAAATCAGAAAAAGAGAGGGAGATTACCTTGAATTATGCCTCTTTCGTCATAGGCTCGTAGCTCACAATCTGTAATTGAAGATAAAATTGTGGAGATAATGTGTCTATTTATAGATGTCATATGGTGGGAATAGCATCATTCTCCTAGTTTAGTTACAATTCCTTTTTGGCTAGGGCAATAAAACATGTATATAAATATTGAAATTGAGTAGGATTACAATTCCTAGTTCAATTACAATTCTTTTTTTGACAAAGATAATAAAATATATATATATGAGTATGAAATTGAGTAGGATTATAATTCCTAGTTCAATTATAATTCATTTTTTTAACTAAGGTGATTGGTCACTTCGAATAAAATTAGGAAAGGTTGGTGGCATTGAAATAATTTGTTGCCTAATCCTTGACAAATTTGAAGACATGAAACGGTGGCTCTATCACAATTAATCCTATATTAAAAAAAAAAAAAGGAAAATTAAAATGTGGGCCCTTATATTAGCTCCCTCCATCCAAAAGACCATCTGAAGTATATGCCTAAAGTTTTGGCAGTATAATATGTATATATATACTTTTAATATTGATTGAAATCTTCCAAGCAATCGGTGAAATGTTAAATAAATAAATTGCATGGATTAGTTTATTTTATTTGACTCAAGATCAATTTAGTAACCGGTTAATGCTTCAAGCCTAGTCTTTAAAAGATAAAATATCTCGACAAGACTTGAAGCAGGGGGCATTTGTAATCATTTAAAATTTATTAAATATAAATTTATAAAATGATTCGAATTATATTAAATTCATAAATATATTAGTCCAAATAAATTATTGATTAATATAATTGGGTTAATTATTCAAGTCCAATAAATATGGATTTAATTAAAGTCAAAATTAATTGATTTGGGCTACAGTAGATTGAGCCCAATTTGCTAAGTCCAATGTCATATTTTCCTGGAGGCCCATTTTTTGGTGCCACGTGGGCAAATGAAGTGGCATGCCAAGTCAAACAAGAAGCCAATAGGATCATGACATGTGTCAAAGAGGACAAGCCCGCTCCATAAGGCCCATATGCCATGTCACTTAAATCTGATTGGCCGAAGGGAATCCTGTTCCAATCACAACTCCTCTATTCTAAAACTATAAATAAGGGTCTTCATAATTCAAAAGGAAGACAGAAAATTCTAAACAAGAAGCTAGAGAAAATCCGTGGTACAAACGCCATAAAATTCTCTATAAAGCTACAAGTTTAAGAATTCAAGCATTCA
>JAJOOD010019589.1:0-11110 GCA_029582525.1 Solanum tacnaense | reverse complement strand
TATCATGAAGTGTACGCGATCAGATATAGCATATGCTATTAATAAACTAAGTCGGTTCACGAGTAATCTCAATCAAACTCATTGGATGACAATGAAAATAGTTTTGGAGTATTTAAAACATACTTAAAAAACTATTGCTTTGCATTATAACTAATATTCAACAGTATTGGAAGAATATAGTGATGCAAATTGAATCATCAGGTCAAATGAAGTAAAATCCACGAGTGGATATGTATTTACTCTTAGTGGAGGAGCAGTCTCTTGGAAATCTTCCAAACAGAGATGTATCGCTCGCTCTACTATGAAATCTGTGTTTACCACTCTAGATAAGGCCGGTAAAGAAGTTGAATGACTCCAAAATTTCTTGAAAGATTTTTGGCCCAAAACTTTTAGCTCCAGTATGCATACACAGTGAGAGTTAATTTACAATAGGCAGGGAATGGAGCATGATGTATAACGGAAAGTCTCGTCATATATGACGTAGACATAATATCGTTAGAGAACTACTCTCTAGTGGAATTATCATAATTGACTATGTAAAATCAAAGGATAATGTGTCGGATCCACTTATAAAAGTCCTAACTAGAAAGGGAGTTGATAGATTATCAAAGGGAATGGGACTATGGCCGAGAACAAGTCATTGTGGCGGTAACTCTACCTAGAAGACTGGAGATCCCAAGATCTAGATTCAAGGAGATCAAACAAAGTCATTGATGATTGTTCAACACTGTCAAAATATTTTTTATGGTCCATTCTCATGATAAGACAATGTCCAGTAACAAGGATAAAGGCATTAGGACTTTTTAATGATTTCTAAGTTTGATATAGGGTATATCAAATGGTGTATCTACGGGATAACACATTTAGAAATTACCTATGTAAGTGTGAAGTGTAAGCCGCTTCAAGGAGAATCCGGTAAGGCCAGTTCTCTACGCACTTATAAACCGAGACGTGTTCATGGCTGAAATGAACAAAACAATGAGAACCAAAAACAGTTCAAGGGTTGATTGTGTGACTTATGTTGTCTAGGTATACACCAAAGCTCGACGGTTCAAAGATATCAAATCTACCGATTGACCGAGTATATCCGATATATGTTCACTACGGAAAGTTCAAAGGGAAACCCACTTATCCACAGGCAATCAATCCTTAATTACGAATCACACAGTTTTTCATGCATATGTTTTAACAATAGCCATTCCCTATTCATGTGGGAGATTGTTGGGTTTTAAAGGTGTGAACAGGAAATGAAGAGTTGTGACTCCTCTGAAGAGTGGTGACTATGCCGAAGGGTTGTGACTTTATGAAAGGTTGTGTCCTTTCTAAAGGGTTGTGATCGTTTGAAAGGTTATGCCTTTTCTAAAGTGTTGTGACATTTCTGAAAGGTTGTCTTCTTTCCAAAGGGTTGTGACCTTTACCCTTTATTGACTATAAATAGAGAGGTTTTCTCTCATTTTTCTGGATCAAATTCTTCCCTTCTTTTGCATACATTTATTATAAAACAAAATCGATCGATCGTGTCCGTGTGTGTGATTCGTTGCTGTCATTTTGAGTTCGTTGAAATTATCGAAGTTTGAGGTACCGCTACTTCTTTAATGGTTAATCCGTTTAATCTTGAGAGGAATTGATCTGCAACTTCGGGTACTTGAGGGGATTAAATTTCTTAAGGACACACAGTGGGTTCTGTGGACTCGGATAGTTCTTTGTGTTTTTCTTTTCATCTTTTATTATTTCTGGTTTGCTAATCTGAATACAGGAGATAACAATAGTGATGTATCCGGAAAAGTGAGAGAAATTATGGAAAAGAGGGATTTTTGTAATTTTTTGGAATGGTAGGGAATAATAGAAAATAGGGTAAGAAAAGGTTGTGTAGTTAGGTAATTAATTAATCATTTTTAAAAATATCAAAATCATAATTATCTATTTATATAGATACTATATGTAAGTCAAAATTGAAAAATTATCATTTACTAATAATTTATTATATTATAGAATATTGAAATTGAAGTTTAAAATACTAAATCATATAGAATTAGTTTTGTATGACAAATGATATAATATTTTTCAAAATAAAATATCATTATTTTAATACCACGGCATACCATGCCATATCCACCCTAAATGAATATATATAGTTCTATATATACATTGACCAAGCCCTCGTGGACCAACTTAAAGTAAATTCTTTGTGTTTTTCCATTTGGTTCCATAACATTTGTATTTGTAAGAAAAAGAAAATGGAAATTCTCCTACATTAGGTTATATAGTGTAATTTTGGTGCTTATGGTAGATAACCTAATCAACTTCTAGAATAGACCAGATACTCTTGCAACCTTTTTTAAATTTTAATTTATTTTCTTGTTTAAAGGGCCATGTTGGAAGGAAAACTTTGGAGAAACTGGTAAAGTTGTTGTCATATAACCATGAGATTACAGGTTCAAATCTTGAAAATCGCCTATGACAGAATAGGTCCTTGTGGTCCGGATCCTTCCTCGAACCTGCGTATAATGAGAGCTTTGGTTCACAAATTTCCCTTTTTAAAAGGTCATACTGGGGGTGTAAAAATTGAGCCCAAACATAGATAACCCGTCCAATTCGCCCAAAATTTTAAGGGTTGGACTCAAGATATTTGAAGAGGAATTGGGTTCAATCTCAACTCATTCAAGCTTTAAGCCATTTAAAGAGAATCATCAATTGAGCCCAATTTAATTCCAATTTTAACTATGACTATTTGCATTAATGTAATGTATGTTCCAATATTGAAGGTATGAACTACTATCTATTTTATATCTTTTAGGATTTATTTATCCATTTGTAATTTTTTTTAATAAATATTTTTGAGTTAAAATTCAAATTGTGATTATAAAAGTTAAACAACTTAGAATTATTGAGATTAGACGAGTCAAATTTGGCGGGTCATGACCCAATCCAACTTTGAGCTCAACCCATTTGAGCCCAAAGAAAACTTGGGTGGGTCAAGACCCGACCCAATTTTTATTTCAACCAATTTTAATATTATCAATTTCAACTCAACCCGCTCATTTGACACCCTAGACCATAATATCAGGTAAGGCTTTTCTTAGTCGCTAATCATTCAAAGACACGGACTCTGTACTAAAGGTAACTAAGAAGAAGTATTCAAACATGAAACATGAACTGTTGGTGTTGGGTTCGTAGAACATTCCTAATGTCATATGCCAAAATCAAAATTGTCCATATATACTGCTCTTCTAATTCCCAAAAGGCAGAGCAAAGTTATCAAAAATTGATTTATTGAAATCCTTATCGTTAAAAAATTATACTATTATTATTTAACTAATAAATCGATGTTGAATTCTCTTATTTTTATATATTTTAAAATCTTTTAAGCAAATATATATTTTGATTCTGCCACAAAAGTCTCTCCAATATTTTTTATTAGGTTCCTTGGTTGTTATTGACTAAAACTTTCTAGTACTTTTCCTTACTTCTAGTTTCTGTTTATTTTTTTAAAAGTGACTTTGAGTATTATGTTATTGTTAACAAATACTATCTTTTTATCTCAACAAAGTACATTTGTTCACTTGTGCGTACAAATATATTACATTCGTTTTGTTTGTTTGTATCTGCAACAAAAATAAGTTATGTACGATGCATTAAATATTATTCCATTTATTTTAGTTACATTTAATTAAGTAGTCTCCTTATCTCAATTTATATTTATGTGGCAAACTTTTAATTTTTTGAGAGTCATTTAATTTAAAATCTTTAACAAATAAATTAATACCTCTTGGCCAAATTAAGGTAAAACAAAGAGAAAAAAAGAAAACTTACTCTCACCGAATGTACACACCAATTCAATACATATATATTAGTATGTGTTTAAATTTATAATTTATTTTATTTAATCATAATTAATTAACATGTATTTTACTTCATTTAATCACATAATAATAAAAATTGCATTAGTTTATTTTATACACCCGGTGCAGGTAAGTTTTACCCTCCAAAGTGGGGGTGAGAGTTCAGAGTAGTCTTTAACCATACATAGTTAATATATGGATAAACGTTACAACCATGGTTACTTATATCATCATCTTCCTTGAACAAGTCGCCAGCCAAGTATCGCAAACACGTTGACCTCGCCTCTCTATTTATCTCCCCAATTCATAGCTCCATTTTTTTATCACCATTTCTCAATTTTTCACTACTGAAGAAACCATGGAGTATCGCACATTAGACATAAATGTTGTCTCCGGTAAAGATCTAAACAAGGTCAATCTCATCACAAAAATGGATGTATACGTCGTCGTTTCAATCTCCGGCGCCGATGACGACAGATCTAATCAGAAAACCAAAACCCACGTTGATCATGACGGTGACAATAACCCAACCTGGAATTTTCCGATCAAGTTCACCATAGATGATAACGCTGCTGTTCAAAACCGTTTGCATCTTGTTTTCAAGCTCCGATGTCAACGGGCGCTTGGAGATAAAGATATTGGACAAGTTGATGTACCCATCAAAGAGCTTCTCGAATCTTCCAATAGCAGTAATGGAAGTAAACAATTTGTAAGTTATCAAATCAGAAAACCTTCCGGTAAACCCAAAGGTCAACTCACTTTTTCCTATCAATTTAGTGATAAGATCACCGGTAATACTGTCGTTGATTCTAAAATTGAAAACCCCGTTACTGCTTATCCGGCGGTAAATCCAACTCCGATGGTGGGATCCACTTCTGTGTACCCACCGCCGCAGCAGCAAGGTCCAAGTGGGCTATACCCACCGCCTCCGACCTATGCTTGTGGTGGGAGTGGACCTGCTCCTCCACCGCCGGTGGGATATCCACCATATCCACCGCCTGCATCGGCAGGTTATCCACCGCAACCGGTGGGATATCCACCAGTGGCGGCGGGAGGATATGGATATGGATATGGATATCCGCCGGCGACGGCATATCCTCCGCCACCGCAGTATGGATATCCACCACAGCAAGGTGGACATGGATATGGGTATCCACAGGTGCAACGGCCGGCGAAGAAGAACAATAATTTGGCGTTAGGATTAGGGGCGGGTTTGCTTGGTGGAGCACTTGGAGGAATGATAATCGGAGATGCAATCTCAGATGTTGGAGGAGGTTATGATGGTGGATTTGGTGATATTGGTGGATTTGATTTCTGATTCTTTTTTTAGTTGTAATTCGAGTGTTTTTATTTCATGAGTAGAAATTAGTTCTTGTGAAAATTGTAATATTATGAATTTTTTGATGACATAAATAAAGCAACATTTAAACATAATATTCCATGAATGTATTATCCATTTTGAGTTTTGATTATTTTGGTTCTCTTTAACTTCTTTCGATTAACTGTTTCATTGTGGGGGACTGCTATGACAAATACTACTACTACTGTAAGTAGGACCATCATGAGGTCAGGCCCAACCTTGAGTCACACTGAACAAATGGCTTTATGTGCAGAGGTAACTGAGAAGGAAATTTATGATGGGCTCTGTTCTGTAGGTGATGATAAGGCATCAGGGTAGATAGATACAATGCTGTTTTTTTTAAGAAGGCGTGGCTAGTAATTAAACATGACATCAATGAAGCAGTAATGGAGTTCTTCATGACTGGTAAACTTTACAAAGCTGTTAATTGTACTGTTGTTACACTGCTTCCTAAGGTACCAAACCCATCTAACATTAAAGAATATAGGTCCATAGCTTGTTGTACTGTCTTGTATAAATTTATAGTAAAAGTGTTGGCTAATCGAATCCAAAAGGTGATAGCAACTGTGATTTCAAAAACTCAGGCTGGATTTATTCCGGAAAGGGGCAGATAACATCATCCTTGCACATGAGCTAGTCCAAGCTTATAATAGGAAAAATGTCTCACCTAGATGCATGATAAAGGTGGATATCCAAAAAGCCTATGACACTGTTGACTGGAGATACTTGGAGCAAGTAATGGCAGGTTTGGGATTCCCAAAGAAGTTTATTGATTGGGTGATGCAGTGTTGTAACTATTGTTTCCTACTCTTTCTTGATCAATGGAGAACTGACTAAACCTTTTGAGACAGCTAGAGGGCTAAGGCAAGGAGATCCTATGTCTCCTTTTTTGTTTGCTATAGTAATGGAGTATTTGACCAGGAATTTAAATGATTTGGCAAACCACAAGCAATTCAAATATCATCCAAAGTGCAGCATGCTCAAGATTACTCACCTAAGTTTTGCAGATGATCTACTGATGTTTGCAAGAGGAGATTCAATATCTATACACATGTTACATGATAAAAATTCAATGTGTTCACAGCAGCTTCAGAATTACAAGCTAATCTATCTAAAAGTGTCATGTATTTTGGAGGGGTTTCAAGTATGGTTCAGAGGCAAATCCAACAGGACTTGGGGTACAATTTTGGTGTATTACCTTTCAGATATCTAGGGGTGCTATTGGCCACTAAGAAACTTAGCATTGCTCAATGGCAACCTTTGGTGGATCGAATTGTAGCAAGGATCTCCTCCTGGACAGCTAAAAAGTTATCTTATGCAAGGAGAATACAATTAGTTAGGACAGTGATATTTGGAGTGCAAGCTTATTGGGCTCAAATATTTGTGCTGCTAGCTAAAGTGATGAAAATAATCCAAGCATACTGTAGAAGCTATATTTGGTCAAGAGCGAATGTGATCACTAAGAAGGCACTTGTATCATGGGACAAGATGTGTACACCAAAATCTACTGGAGGGCTTAATCTGGTAAATCTAAAAGTGTGGAACAAAGCAGCCATCCTAAAAATGTGTTGGGACATAGAACAAAAACAAGACAGGCTATGGATTAAATAGATTCACAGCTATTACATCAAAGGGCAAAGTATGGAAGAGATCAGAGTGCCTAATCAAGCTTGTTGGATGGTCAGGAAGGTTCTAGGGATGAAAGATTCGCTGCATCTACTGCATAATGGAGCTGCGGGAAAGAAAAGTGTGATTAGACAAGTTTATCAACAAATGCTTGGCAGATATCCAAAGGTTGAATGGAGAGGCCTTATTTGTCGAAACTCTGCAAGGCCAAAAGCAATTTTTACACTATGGTTGCAGGTTCAAAATAGGCTCCTCACAAGGGACATACTGCTAAAATGGAGAATACAAGTGGATCCTATATGTGTTATGTGTCACCAAGTAGCAGAAATAAGAGATCACTTGTTCTTCAATTATATGTTTGCTAGCATGCTGTGGAGGAGACTGCTCCAATGGATAAATCAACCACTAGCAGTACCATTATTACAAGACACCAATGGATCATATTGAAGACTAAAGAGAGAAGTCAACAAGCTCAAGCCCTAAAGTTGATCTATACAGAATATATATATGCAATATGGAAGGAGAGGAATACAAGAATCATTGAGAAACATGAGACCACAGTGGAGGTTATAACCCGAAGAATTGCTTGTGTGTGTTGTGTTAAAGCAAATGTAGCAGCCAAGCTATTCCTAGATAATTGTAGTTTTTAGAGTCTGTTGGTTTTGTTAGTTGCAGCTAACTAGTTTTATTGAGATAGCCAGTAGAGTAATGCTGGCTTAGTTTTGTAAACACTACTTTGGTGATTAATAAAAGTTCTAATTACCAAAAAAATAAAAAAAAATTGTTTCATTGTGATACAATATTGATGCATGGATGAAATTCTAAACTGATGAGGATTGAATGTAAGCACTTTCATCTAGGGATGGCAATGGGGCGGTGTAGGGCGGGGCGGAGCGGGTTGAGCTTAATCCGCAAAATTTTTAATCCGCCCCGTCCGCCCCACATAAGAAGTCTTTTCATTTTCAACCTGTCCCGCCCCGCCTCACATGAACCCGTCCCGCATAATTTTTTTAAGATTTTCTTTTTCTACTATGTTTGATACTAAAAATAAATTCATTTTTTCATTAAGTTTTATTAATTTAATAGGATAGTGACTTAAAATTTTATTTTTTAAAGGTCAATTGGGAAACATGTAAGAAATTGTATTATTATTATTTATTGAGCCATTTTTATTTATTATCTTAAATATTTTAGTAGCTTTAATGAAATTATCTTAATAAATAATGTTCTATCACTCTTATAACATGTAAAGAGTGAAAATTAAGTTTGAATCCACATAAAATCACATATACCCGCAACCCACCCTGCCCCACATTAATTTTTTAAAAATCCACTTCAACTCACCCCGCATCCGACCCACCCCACACAACCTTAAACCCGCACCGCCCCGTCCCGCCCCACATCCGTCCCGCCCCATTGCCATCCCTACTTTCATCAACTTTGCTTCGCAACTAAGATTATAAGGGCGGATTTATGTAGGTCGGCTGGGCTGCCATGCCTCGCAATGGTCTCAGTATATATATTTATAATGAAATGTATAAATATTAAACGTGACATTCTTAGAAATAATGACTTAATATCTTATAAGGTCATTGAACTATGAGAAATTTTCTTGTAAAATATATTTTATGCTATGTAATCATGGTCACACAAATAAATAAAATTATAAAATATATTTATTAATATACCCACCTACCCACCCACAAATTGCCTTCTTCTAAAAGACTAAAACCCTATTTCTCTTGTCAAATCTCCCGCTTCTTCTACTTTCTCTATTTCTCCCAAAATTTTCATCTACAAAGAGGCACTGTAAAATCTATTTTAAGGTTGTTGATGCTGAAATTTTTCATAAATAATGAATTCCTTAATTTCTTCGAGGAATAATGTGATGAAATTTGTATAAATAAGCAAAACACAAGTAAATGGATTCCTTCATTTCTTCAGTGGCAATATAGTCTGTTCCATTGAATTTAACATTTATTTCCAATGTTGATTAGAATTTTTTTAATTGTTGGTGAAAAAAAAGAAATTTTAATTGTCTGTAATAGTCCCAAAAAAAAAACGTTACGGATTTTATTGCAAAAACAAAATTTAAGAGGGGAAGACATAAAAATGAATAAATTTTATAATTTTGTTTGTTTGTGGGGTCCATGATTACATGACATTAAAATAAATAAATTTTATAATTTTATTTATTTGTGGGGTCCATGATTACATGGCATAAAAAATAATTTAATTTGTCATGTCAAATTTGTTTTAATGATAAATATAGTTTAATGATTTTAGAAAATAAAAGTGTTAAGTTGAGTGATTTTAGTGAAACAAAATAAAGTTTAGTTATTTTACAAGATAATTTCTCATAGTTCAGTGACCTTTTGAGATATTAACTCAAACAATAAGGGGCGTTTGTAGGATGCAAGTGGTTAAAGCTCAAATTTATTGCCTGCCTTCATTCCAAACACTTTTCAAGTTTTTAAAGAAGTGACTCGATGAAAAATCACACGTGAATTATTCATGAATCTAAAAGTTGACCAAAAAAAATCACACATGAATTTTACATCATAATGTACTATCATTCAAATCACAAGTGTTAATACTAGGTAAATACAAAATCGATCTCGAAAGAAGAATTTTCGAGAATCAATTCGATCATTAATAAAATCAACTAATGTATGGACACTTTCAACAATAACATTAGTAATATACTACTCCTTCTATCTCAATTTATGTGACACATTTCATTTTTCGAGAGTCAAACAATTTAAATTTTTCTGAAAATTTCCGCATAAAATCTTAATACTTTTGAAATAAAATTATATATTTGTAAACTACGTAAAAAGTACTGTAAGTCACAATAATTGACAATTCAAAATATTTAAAAGATATATACAAAATTATGGTCAAAGAGAAACTTGTTTAAATCTCGATATTCAAAATGTGTCACTTAATATGAAATGGAGAGAGAGTAATATAAAAGTATATAACAAATAATCATTAAGCTCATATGAAGACAAACTATCACTCACACTTTGTTCATTCAAAATGTTTGAAGTGTTGGTTTAACTATTGTACCTTCAAGTTCACAAGAATAATCTTCTTTACCTTGAGAAACAACTTCCGTTGCCATTTTCTCAAACACCTCAACCGTTGAAACTTGTATTCTTCTATCAAGAATTCTTACAAAGAGAAAAAAGACAAGTAAGAAGGTTAATTAAGATGATGTTTGTAGAAACTCTCTCACTTCATTCCACACATTCTTTTATTTTTCCAATCTAGAATTGCAACCATTCACTCCCTTGCTCCTTTATATGTTTTGTTTCTCATTCATGGGACTTAAAATAAGTGCTCAAAACTCATTGGTGAGGATTAGAAAAAGCATGTGCTAAGAGAAATTTCCCTCTTTTGTCTATGATATTCATATACTTGTACCATTCTCGCTTTTTTTGAATTCGATGGTCTTCAAATTAATTAACTCCAAAATATAAATGACAGAAGTTCATGGAAAACACCTCACATCAAACTATTCTTGGTATTCACCTCGTGAAAAGTATACCTTTCACATTTGTCAACCCAATATTCTTTCTCATCATAATTAGATACCATTTCTTCACACAAGGTGTAACACCTAAAAAAAAATTAAGCTAGTATTCAAACCGTATTTTATGTGTATAGAATCGTATCGGATGATTCCTACTTGTTCATGTGTGTTAAGGTTCATACTCAAGTGTAGGAAGTATATCAAAAGTAGTTTTAAGAGTCATTAGGGACCTCATACTCAAGTGTAGGAAGTATATCAAAAGTAGTTTAAGAGTTATTAGGGACCTGTAGCACTAAATCGAGTTTAAAATCTTTCCTACTCGTTAAGTTTTTCATGAAATCATGCAAGGGTCAACTTCGAATGAACATATCTTGTAAAATATGAAGATTTAGTTGTCCATTACATACCGAATTAAAGTTATATGTGTCTTCTTTCCAACGCTATCACTACAACAAATGTGATATTTAGCTACGAAATTATTAGTTACGATATAAAATTCGTCACTAATTATTCACCTTTTGTGACAAAAAATACATTTCGTATTTAAATGTATGTGCAACATACTTTTAGTGACGAAACGTACAATTTCGTAGCAAAGTTTTGTCTAGTAAAGTTTCCCACCAAAAAATAATTTGGCGCCATTTATTAAGTACAACTAGTGACAAATTTTAATTCATCAATGACACATTATTTTGTCGCTAATAATGTATCCAATTTGTGACAAAATTTTATTTGTCATAAAAT
>JAJOOD010019588.1:0-13527 GCA_029582525.1 Solanum tacnaense | reverse complement strand
TGTTTATATTGTTAATTTCCTACTCTTGTTTAGTTTCTACCCTCAGACCCATTACTTGTTGTTCCGGGTTACGGGTTGGCTTACCTACTGGTGGGTTATAGTAGGTGCCATCATGACTTGAGAAATCGGGTCGTGACATAAAATATAAACAAACTTCATATATGTATTTATTCAAAATTTATTTTTCTTACACTATTTAGATAGAGATTATTAGTATTTGAATATTTTTTCAGTTATTAGTTTTAGGTAAGATTTTATTAACTCAACATTGAAACACATCCTTTCAGTTAGGCAATTATTATATGAATTGTTAACATAATTCTATAAGTAATAAGTTGACAAATATTAAATAAAGATAAGAGTTAGAACCATAGAATTTGACCCAAGAAGTTGACGACTTGATATATCCCATTTTAATTTGCATTTAGTAATGCTTGAAACTAAAATTTAAAAAGAAATAAAAAAGAATTTGCAATTCACTTTGTTCAACACTTTTCACTATTAATTTTTATTTTTAACAAAGTACAAAAGATGTTAAAGTGGGTAAAATAATCTATATTTTAAAAAATTATACTTTTTATCATAAATAATCAATTTTTGTATAGAAATTTTAACTCAAAATTTATACTTGATAAAAATTTCGGGGCCTAAGTCAAAAGCATTATTTTCCAAAGCATAGAGCCGGCACTGAGTAAGCCTAGTGAAAAAACTCAGATTCCAAAATCTAATTTTGGAACACGAAGAGGTACATACACCTATAGTTATAACAGTTAACTTGTATGGAGATATAATTTAGTCTCATCAATATAGACATTAACATTTACAACACTTTACAAGCCTAAAAATGATGCAAAATTGAAAAATATTATCTATAAAGCATGCAGTACAATTAGTGGAATATGTGTTGGTCCTTCAAAAGTCTCACTTCTAATACAAAGTATATTAACCAAAAGTTAAATTCTTTGATAAATCACTGAAATAATTTCTGACAGGAAAAACTGAAATAATTTCTAAAAAAAATGAAGAGATTAGTTTATGAAATTTATTGTCTCTACAAGTCAAACCTATCAAACCAAAATTCAACTGAAATTTATCAAATTTCTATACTAAGAAGAATCATTGACGCGGTTATCATCTGCAACCATGAATTACCGACCTCATTCTCAACATAGCCGCAAAAGTTATGACAATACTAATATAAACCTTAGCTACAAACTTATAACTTAAAATTCAATGCTTTAGCAAAACCACAATAGAACTGACAATCATAGAATATAAAGAAAGAAAAAAAGAACATCTCTTGAAATTATGCGACACGTGCAGAAATAACAAAGAAAGAGGAATCAGCTTATAAAGTTCAATTAAATCATTATAGAGATAAATCACAGGAATAATGACTAATTTTCTTGAAATACTTTTAAATAGGAAGAGACAATGTTTTTAGAATGAATTTAGGCATTAGAACTTTTGGGGGAAAAGTTGCATGTGTTCCCAATTCTTGGCAACCTTCATCAACTTCGTCATAGCAATATGACCATAACACAGTCTTCCAAAAAGAAAAAAACTTACTTGTTACTTAATGATATAGTAAACAACAAAATCAGAAGCTACAAATTTACAATTGATCAATAATAAGTTGGTGTTGATTTTTGAATGTGTTAGATGATGAATAGTATTAGATTCAGAAATTGATCTGTAAATGGGGTTGGTGTAGTGGAGATGATAGATCGAGTAATTTAGAAGGTACTTGGACAACTCAAAAATGACATAGAAATATGACCATTACACAGTCTTCCAAAAGAAAAAAACTTACTTGTTACACAATGATACAGTAAACAAGAAAATCAGAAGCTACAAATGTACAATTGATCAATAAGTTAGTGTTGATGAACAATATTAGATTCAGAAATTGATTTGCAAATGGGGTTGTTGTATTATCTATGTTTTCAATACTAACATGAAGGAGTAGAACTAACCTGAGAGACAGTGGAGTATTCAAGTACAAATACCATATCCAAAGTGATAGTCCTAAGTGGAGCCACTACTTGAAGAAGCTAGATAAAGCACTTCCCGGTTGGCAAAGTTGGTGTCTAGCATCTCTCTGATTTTTCTACAATCATTGATTGTAGTGTTCGTCCTTTTCTTGCTCACTTATATATAAGGGTAAATATTAGTGCGAGTTGAGTCTAAATATGCCTTCAGCATCTGAAAATGAATGACACAATATATATTGAATAACTTGAAAATTGAGAATAGACATATTAGAAGAACTTTATCAACCATTGAAACAATACTTTTAAAAAATTTAGAAGTTAGTGAATGAATTTTAATTTAAAGTAAAATGAAGCCTACGAGGGAAAGTTGATGTTTCATCTTCACCAGATCAACTATGAACCCCAAACACAAAAGTCCACTGTAATAAAGTTCAGATCAGCATAAAGATTGTAAATGAGTGTGATATTGTCTGCCATGATCGTAAGGTTTTTCTCGAAAGATCTCACACTATTAAGAGATTCTATATCTTATATGTAGTATCTAATCTTTTCTTCAGAGGTATATTAGCTCTCTGGATTAAGTCCTATAATGTGTCAACACAACCATAATGAACACAAAAAGATACTTATTTTGTTGCTCTTAGTAAATATAACTAATTCAAAATTTTCCTCTATATCTTAATCCCTAGTCTTGATTTTCCCATCTGTAAGCATGTAATGGAAAAATGAAGGAGTTTTTTTTTAATGTTTTCCATAGATAACTAGTACTCACTTTCTAGATGACTACACTTTGTAGATTAATACCAACGCAATCATTATTTAAGTACATGAAGTGATGTCCAGTCTAGAGTAAATATGAATAAATATAGAAAAATGATGTTCACTGAGGCATGATCCTCAAGCGCATATCATTCTGGAACACTGAGAATGCAGTAATTTCATTGTTCCTGGCTCATATCTCCTTGTCTCGCCCTCCTTGTCTATGGTCATTAAAATACATGAAATATACAACGTTTCTCTTTTTCTAAAGTTGCAGTGATTGACGTCCGAAGGATTTTATGCATATCATATCCTACAACAAAGAATAAGAGAAAGGTTTTGAGTCTCACAGTGCCCTATTTTGCTCCATTTTACAATGATCCATCCCTTCAGATTTGTTGTTCCTATGATAATAATCACCCACACTAGAAAAGTCATGTAAACATCAAATGTGTAAGTGAGGAATTGATAAAGTAAACAACGCAAAAAAAAGTTTGAGAAAATGGTCATGGATATTCAATAACAGTGAAAACACTAGTAATATCTTGAAAGTTCAAACTCTAACAAATAAGTATTTTACAGTACTGAAAAGATAAAAGGTATATATGCATGTTGTAGAAAATCTGTAAGGAAAAAAAATGAAAAAGTGTTTTAGTTCGTTCAAACATACTATCGAACACCAATTTTTAAATTAAGTTAACCAAGCAATATACAATTTAAAGACAGAACACATAATTTGTAATACATCTCATAAGATTGCACCTTAGTATCTCAATTCAAACATGAATATTGAATAAGCATATCAAAAAAATTATAGAAAACTACCCAGAAGAACAAATGGCAATTACAGACAATGAAAGTGCAATAGCTAATGAAAGATTGCCTTAAAACCTCAAAAAAACATAAATAGCTCACAATTTGAATGATAAATTTCTTAATATCAGATAAATAATGAGAACCGTTAAAAAGAAAAATTGTATAATTTTAGAGAGAGAAATTATATAAAATATTTATAAACCTAGAAATCAATGAAAGAAAACAATGCTATGCAAATGAAGGGAAAAAAATTAGTCAGCATTTACACGTGTTTGATGAGAAAGAAGTACAATACACGATAAAAAAAGATGTTGAATGACCGATCAAACACGTCTAGGTTTATAGTACAACTCACAGTGTTGTTGGTACAATTATTAATTGATTAACCCATATTTATAAGAGGGAGTTGGAAAGGATGAACAGAGCTCCAAAAAGTTGTTCCAAATGTAATTCAAGTTGTACTATGTTAGGGCCCACTTTATTAAACAAGTACTGTACTAGCTTTGATAATACATAAAGTATTAATTATAACCTAGTGTGTAATTTCTTTTAAGTCCCCACGTGTCTTTGTTAATAAAATTTATAGTTCCCGTGATATTGAAAGTTTATTTGACAGGGTTTTCTTCTGGCCAACATTGAAATCTCCATGTGTGCTCACCTTTTCAATTTTCACTTTGTTATTCTTTCTCTCAATCATAGTAATGAAGTTGTTGGATTGAAGTTCCAATTTCTCCGCTTCTAAGGTATTCAGTTCTTAATCATTGTTACATAATGTCTTTTTATATCCTCCGATAGTTTCCTCAATTCTTCAAAAATGTTTCGTCATAGAAGCTTTTTAATGTTTTAGTGGAAGAAATTGATAAGCTAGGTCATCGAAATGATGACGAAGTTGATGAAGGTTGCCAAGAATTGGGAACACATGCAACTTTTCCCCCAAAAGTTCTAATGCCTAAATTCATTGTAAAAACATTGTCTCTTCCTATTTAAAATTATTTCAAGAAAATTAGTCATTATTCCTGTGATTTATCTCTATACGGATTTCATTGTACTTTATAAGTTGATTCCTCTTTCTTTGTTATATTTGCACGTGTCGCATAATTTCAAGAGATATTCTTTTTTTCTTTCTTTGTACTCTATGATTGTTAGTTCTATTGTGGTTTTGCTAAAGCATTGAATTTTAAGTTATAAGTTTGTAGCTAAGGTTTATATTAGTATAACTTTTGCGGCTATGTTGAGAATGATGTCGGTAATTCATGGTTTCAGATGATAACCGCGACAATGATTATTCTTAGTATAGAAATTTGATAAATTTCGTCGAATTTTGGTTTGATAGGTTTGACCTGTAGAGACAGTAAATTTCATAAACTAATCTCTTCATTTTTGTTAGAAATTATTTCAGTTTTTCCTGTCAGAAATTATTTCAGTGATTTACCAAAGCATTTAACTTTTGGTTAATATACTTTGTATTAGAAGTGAGACTTTTGAAGGACCAACACATATTCAACTAATTGTACTGCATGCTTTATAGAAAATATTTTTCAATTTTGCATCATTTTTAGGCTTGTAAAATGTTGTAAATGTTAATGTTTATATTGATGAGACTAAATTATATCTCCATACAAGTTAATTGTTATCGCTATAGGTGTAAGTACCTCTTCGTCTTTCAAAATTAGATTTTGGAATCTGAGTTTTTTCTCTGGGTTTACTCAGTGCCGACTTTTTGCTTTGGAAAATAAGGTTTTTGCCTTAGGCCCTCAAATTTTTATCAAGAATAAATTATGAATTAAAATTTCTATACAAAAATTGATTATTTATGATAAAAAGTATAATTTTTTTAAATATATATTATTTTAACCACTTTAACATGTTTTGTACTTTGTTACAAATAAGAATTAATAGTGAAAAGTGTTGAACAAAGTGAGTTACAAATTCTTTTTTATTTCTTTTTAAATATTAGTTTCAAGCATTACTAAAAGCATATTAAAATGGGATATATCAAGTCGTCAACTTCTTGAGTCAAATTCTATGGTTCTAACTCTTATCTTTATTTAATATTTGTCAACTTATTACTTATAAAATTATGTTAATAATTCATATAATAATTGCCTCACTGAAAGGATGTTTTTCAATGTTGAGTTAATAAAATCTTACCTAAAACTAATAACTGAAAAAACAATATTAAAATACTAATAATATTTATCTAAATAGTGTAAGAAAAATAAATTTTGAATAAATACATTTATGAAGTTTGTTTATATTTTAGGCCTCGAATTGAAATTTCTCTTTAGACCCCCAATCACGTTGAGCCGCCCCTGGGCTTACTCTTGGTCTACTCATGTCCACAATTTGAACTTAACATGTCCAATCCGGTGTTTTAGATGTTATTTGATCGATGTTCAATCTTAGCCCCATATGCCTGCTAGGAAAATGGCTTTATCAACAATAGCGGCAAGAAGTATTGTACAAATCATTCATATAACATTGCTTCTCGGAAAGGTTCACCAAATAAAATAGTTATTTGGTAAAATTTTAGAAAAAAATAGAAACATGCAAGTTGAAAATTTTCCCGTAAATCATTAAATCCATAAAAAAATAGACTTAAAATTTTCAATAGAAATGGGACTTCTTGGACGACTACATTAAATCATTGGACCAAAAGCTATTTAGATTGTACTATGATGCATTTAATATTTTACTGTTTGTGGCCCAATTTCATTGGCTATAAAATTTCATGCATTTTTCGAGAGAGATCTGTATTATGAATTGTCAGACGTGTCTTTATTTTCTTGTTGATTATACTTGCTACAAAACATAGAGCTTGGCTTTCTCTTTCCACTTCCCACAACTCTCTTCATCTTCCATCTTTTTAAAGTGTTAGCTCTCTTCATCTTCCATCTTTTTAAAGTGTTAGCTCTCTTCATCTTCCATCTTCTGAAAGTGTTGCTGCAGTTTAAGGTAATTCTTATTCCTTGTTCTTCTTCTCTCTTCAATTTTCTTTGTGCTCAAATGATAAACTGACAATGATAGTTGGATTTTTGTTTCTAATTAAAGGGAAAAATCAAAATGGGTCATTTCTAATAAGGGGTAATACATGGATGAAAATTTGATTTTTCCATTCAAATTTTTTTCTAACCAAATAGGTGAATCAAAATGAAAGCTCATTATCTTCAATGTTTTTCCCAATTTTTGGTCGTCAACAAAGGGAATACTCCAAATGGTATTTCTATTCATGCAATAGACAAATTCAGTTTCTTTGTTGATATTAAATTTGTAATTATGATTATGTCATTTGGTTGATGTACATGTTTTGAACTGTAAGTGTATCTTAGGATAGTTTTGAGCATTGATGACTCCTCTGAATTTAACCACTCTAATTGAGATCCCACTTCTTGAGTGGACAGTTTCAAATTGGAAATAAAGATGTGAGTTTGAAGATCTTGATGTTAGAATTTGTGATATATCCCTCCTCAAATTGTTGCTGCACATGTTTTGTCAGCCTTTGCAATAAAATTTTGAGCGGTCTGTTGTAGCTTGAGGTTAATCATCATAAAAAAATTGACATCTTTTTGGGTTCAAAACAATGTTTTAATCTCGCACCAACGTGTAACTTTTAGTCTTTTCCATAATTGTTCTAACATGGACAAGTTACTGCTCAAGCTGATATCAAAATCTAATTAACGGAATGACGTATTTATACAAAAACTACTCTTTTAATCCGATGATTTTTAGTTGTAGTGACCTATTTGATAATTCTCATTGTTGTCAATAGCAACAACATAGCCAATCAAATTCCACAAATAGAGTATGGAGAGGATAAAGTGTAAGAAGACCTTATCTCTACCTCATGAAAGTAGAGAAGTTGTTTCCAAAATTTTCATAGTTGTCCAATTGTCTTATTATGTTGGTATAATCGTATAAGAAGCCTCTTTTAGAAGTAATTGAAGGACTTGCAGCAGGAAAAATTAGTGTTCCAACAAAATAGTATTCTGGCACGACAACGGATGAAGTCACCTACTTTAATTTCGCGTTCTTATGGATTTAACTCCTTTGCGATTAAAGACGTTTGATATACGTGACAATTAATACTTTTGGATCGTTGCTCACTTTTATAACTATACCTCGACTTAGCTAATGTGGCAGAAAACAAAGGTTTAGAGACAGAACAAGAAATAGGCTAAACTATGGGAAGGGTTGATTTCAGATTCTCTTGATTTTCAAGTCCTTCAGGTATAATCTCACATACTTTTTTTAGGTTCTTCAAATTTTGTTCCCTTTTTGTTCAAAAGGAACCAGTAGCTATAGTTATGTTGTTATAGGTTCAGACAAACATTTCTCTCCTTAATTGAGGGTTGGAGTAAGTACTTTGGCTAATTGTTACAACTTAAATCTGATTTGTCATTTTTAACCTCATAGGCTGTAGTTAGATTCACCTTTAAAAAGCCTGGTAGCTAATGTTGTGATCTTTCATTGACTGTCTATATTTACACTATTTTGGCATCTATCATTGATCAACCTTTGCACATAATCGTCTTTTCCTTGCGTCAATCATATAAAGATATGCAATTTTAGCTTAATTTTTTTTTTGATGTGCTACTTTTGAACCATTTTTTTATTGTTCGTTGCTATCCTTCTTCATCAAATGATTATGCACAACATCCACAACTTGAAAATATAAAATGTTGGGCCCGTGCTAGCAATGTAGCAAACTCGGTGGAGTTGGAAAGAGGATTCTAAGACCTTTCATTTGATATCTTATGGGCCACCTAGCTCATCCTGTACTGAAAGTTATTGTCTTTTGAAGTTGACTCAAAACTCACAACTTAAGCATAACTTGCAATATTTTAGATTTTACTATTTCCAATTTAATTCTTTCTAATTTTAGTTCTTTGAAATACCAAGGTGTTACAAAAATAAACTCATATGAATAGAAAATTACTTTTAAGGCTCCAAACTTTAATACTTTATTAGATCATACAATGGACTACTTTATTAATAGCATATCTACATATACTATATTAATATGTGAGTGCACAAATTAGAAATTACTAACATTGTAATTGTAACACCTCAAAGAAAAAATTGAACTAAGACTCGAGCCCTTATTTGTAGTGAGTGAGATTTTTGTAAGGAATTTAAAATTTCTTGAGTGTTAAGGTCGCTAGATGTAGCACCTTTAGTTCCAAAAAGAATCGAATTGGAAATAGCAAAATCTGAAATTTCGCAAGTTAAGCTAAGTATGAGTTTTGGGTCAACTTCAAACGACAATAACTCCTAGATCAGGATGATTTAGGTGTTCTACCAGATAACTTAGGAAGGTCTTCGAATTATCTTTCCAATGCCACCGAGTTTGCTATGTTTCGAGGTTGGATGAGTGAGTTATGACCCTTTGAAGTTAGGGTGTCCAGTTAAGGAAAGTTAGCCGAAAATAGTAAGGGGTATTTTGGTCTTTTCCTTACCAAATCAGATTTATTCATTTTTAGTAAGGTTTTAAGGGTCTAATCCTATTAGGTTCAGTTTTGTAATCCTATAACACGCCTAGGGTTTTAGTTGAGAGTTCAAGAAGAGAAAAGAAGAAGAGAGAAGAGGAGAAAAGAGAGAGGATCGAAGCGTTCGTCGAAATTCTTGAGAGTTGTTGCGGATTGTCGCCATGGGATTGACCCCTAAGAGGTATGTAAGCTTCCATGGTGTTGGGTTAGTTCACCCACGCCCCAACCATGATTATATTCAGCGAATTTAAGTCTTTGAAAGTTAGAAATTTAGTTCTTGATGAACATTGTTGAAAGTTTCGTTGAATTTCTTGTGGGTTGTGTTGTTGGAGTTTCTTGTGATTTGATTCATGTTTTCGGGTTTAATTTCGGTTTGAATCTATTGTATATTTAGGGTATAACTGATGATAAGTGTTAGGGGAAGGAACCATGGAAGTTTAGAGGGTTTAGAGATGATAAACGGAGAAGAAAAGTCATCAAACACCTGGGAATAGGGGTGGGGCGTCGCACCAACCAGCGCTCCCCAAAAGTGTCTCTGAATCTTCACCCTTGGGCGCCGCGCCATCCAGCGCCCCCCAGACCAGCCCCTTAATATTGAGGGCTGGTGTCGCGGGGCGCCAGGGACTCCAGTTTTCCCCATTCGTTCCCCATCTTTTCGTACTTGTTCCTTAGCAATTTACCTATGTTTTCTAGTTGATTCCAACATTCTAAGGTACATATAAACATCACGAAATCATCCATAAATATGAGATCATGAACCTTGAATCCATAATAGAATTCAGGGAAAGTTAAGATCGAAGTCAAGAGAAGTTAAGAGTCAAATCTTGAGGATTTTTTCGAACATTCTAAGAAAGTCCCTTTGAGCCCTTTTGAGGAGTCTTCTACAACTTCTAATAACTTGTTTCAAAACTTGAGTAAGTGAGCATGAGAGTGAGGAGAATGTATTCATGAGTCTATAATATCACCTAGATGCTCCGTGTCATGAACCATAACTCTTGAATTCATAATTCATATTCAAGAGAGAGTTAAGAGTAGAGTTCAACAAAGTCTTTGAGTTCAATTCTGAATCCTTTGAGATCCATCATCAATTTGAGTTAAGTTTTGAGGAAGTAAGTATGAGAATGAGAAGAGTCGTATACATGAGTTCCTTATTGATATTTTGACCCTTGAGTCGAGTCGTTCATGCCCATAACTTCCGCATGAACTTCATCAGTTGAGTACCTTTAAAAGGAGTAGTATCTTCAAGTTCTAAGTATTGAGTTCCTAATCCCCTATGAGATTATATTTATAATCATGGCACTATTACATGTTACCTATGAAGCCCTTGAGTTGAATTGTTCATGCCCATAATTCTGCATGAACCCTAAAAGTCGAACAGTCTTGAGATGAGAAGTAACTTTGAGTCCTTGAGTTGAGTAGTTCATGCTCATGATTCCGCATGAACCCTTTGAGTTGAGCATTCTTGAAATGAGTGGTATCAGTGAAGTTATTGAGTCCAAAGAATTGAGATCTATCTATGGTTATTGAAAACCTTGCATCGAGTCGTTCACGTCCATAATTCAGCATGAACCATATTTTAAGAAGTCTTTTACAAATGTTTTAAATTTGTTTTAAGACTTAAGCTTTGAAGTTGAGTAAAGAGTAAGAGTAAAGTTCATTTTCTTTAAAATGATATATGGGAACTAAGTATTCCCAAGAGTAAATGTTTTCACATTTAAGATGGGAGGAAACTGAGATTTCCAAAAGAGTTTTGAGCAAGAAAGGGAACATCGATTCCAAGAGAGCTTTTAAGCTAAGTTTTGAGTAATTATCTCAAACCAAAGAAAGAAGTTGTTTTAAAACATATGAGCTAAGTATATTTTTGGGAGTAGTATTGAGCACCGATATGGTGATGCGAGTTCATATTAACTCAAGTCTCCATAAATCATGTAGCCATCATGGGTATTAATGCGTCATGCTTTTTAGATGATCACATAAGTTAAGCTAGTGGATCCACTAAGTTAAGTAGTTCTATATGATGGCAAAGTATAGGACAGTCTGACAACATGATGGTAAAGACGATGTATCACTATTTAGGCTCATAGTGGTGTTTGTCGGTTAGAGAAACTCCCACATCAGTAATTGCATGGTTCCTCAAGGGGTTCTGCTTAGTATGAATGGGGGGTATGGGACTTCATTCATGCATTGCACAAGTAGACTTTGAGAGGGAGCATGGTATGTCTTTTATGAATTTTTGATTATGAGTTAACATCATGTTTTAAACAGTTTTCCTTTTCTTTATATTGCACTTGTTTTAAACTGCTTTATAATGAAACGAGTTCAGTTAAGTATTCACGAGTTGAGTATCTTATCTCTGAGTTTGAGTAGTCTTGAGTGTCCTTGAGTATTCGTTGAGTTGAGTAAGTTTGAGAAGAGGTAAGTATGTTTCCTTTTTTAATCAAGTTTCAAGCTTATGTTATGCTTTAGAATTCCTCTTACATGCTCGTACATTCCACGTACTGAGCCATTTGACCTGCATCTTTTCATGATGTAGACACTTGTATTCAGGATCATCAACAGGAGATTTGTTGATACTTCCGAGAGTTCGAGTTAGCTATGGTGAGCCTCCTTATTTTCTGGAGGATTTCATTTACTTTTCAGTTTAGTCAGGATGTCGTGGGTCTTGTCCCGACTTCCAACTTTATCAGTTAGAGGCTTCGTAGATAGTCAGTATAGTGTAGAAGTCTGTATTATTCATTTATTTTATTAAATGTTTTAAAGATTTAAGTGCCTATTTTATGGCAAGTTGAATATATTATTTTTATTCTAAGTTGTTCATTTGAGTTAAAGTTTCGAAAAGTAGAGTTTATTGAATTTTATTCAGTTTAAACTTTTGCATGCTTAAGTTAGTCGTCCTCTTATAGTCAGCCAGGATGAGGGTTCGCTTGGGGACCAACAATGGTTCTTAAGTGTCATGCCTCGAGCATACACCCTGGGCGGGACTGGCACTCGAAAGCCATTGCTGGCCCCAAGCGAACCCTTGGCCTGGCTTACTTAACTCAGCGAAAGACAATATTCATATCTATAATTAGCAATGAATTTAACTGGACTGGATAATAAAATAACTAAGAATGTTTTAAAGATTAAACATTCAACTTGGCCAAAAGTGGCAACCCAAGTCTTAACAATAAGAAATGATAATGAAAAGACTCAAAGGACTAACATCTGACTGTCTATGAAGCCTCTAAAACAACTGAGATGGATGTTGGGACAAATCCCACAACATCCTAATGAACTAACTAGAAAGAAATGAAAATAGATCCTCCGGAGTGCAAGGAGGCTCACCGACTGACTCTGAACTGCTCACTGGACCAACGGTGCGCTGGAATGCTGATCCTAGTTACCTGTGTCTGCATCAGAATAAGATGCAAGCCAACTGGCATCAGTACATTGAATGTACGAGTATGCGAGTTGGAATGCTAAAACAACATAGGCTGGAAAGAGAATCTGAAAGAAACATTTACCTTGTCTCTTCTCAACTCATGAATGCTTAACTAAACTCATTTCAATATAAAGTAGTTTAAACAAGTGCAATATAAAGAAAAGTTGTTTAAAAACATGATGTCCACTCTGTGTATGCACAAGGATACAACATAACTCTGAAATGTATGTAAAAATATAATAAATTGATGTATATAAAAATACAATAACTTATGTGGGAGTATCTCTAACCGACAACCATCACATAAGAGCTATAGTGATGATATAACAATCTACCTCACACTGCCAGCGCATCCTATACCCGACTAAAGGTATAGAACCTGAATTGCCTAATGGATCCACTAGTCTATTGCGAAAAGGATTCATCTAAAAAGTATGACCCTTTTCTACCCATGGCGGCTACATGGTTCTATGGTGACGTGAGTTATCTAAACTCATGCTCGTCCCCAATTCGGTGCTCAATACTACTCCCAAAATATACTGGTTCTTATGTTTTAAAAACATACTTCTTCTGTGATTTGAGATTAGTGCTAAAAAACTTAGCTAAAAGGCTATCTTGGAAATCAAAGTTTCCTCTCTTGCTTCATTTAGAAAACGATTACTTTTTCTGAAAACTAGCCCGAAGGCTCTTTGGAAATCTCAGTTTCCTTTCTTATTTAAATGTGAAAACATTTTAAATCTCTTTGGGAATACTTAGTCCCCATATACTTTTGAAGAAAAGAACTTCAAGTTTACTCTTTGCTTAACTTAAAACTTGAGCCTTAAAACGAAGGTAAAACGTTTGCTAAAGACTCGTGAAAACTTTAAGAAACTTTGCTTTGACTTGCTTCTTAACTTCTAGACTTTGACTCTTAGCTTCTATGACTTTGATCTTAACTTTCCTCGAATTGGATAATGGATTCAAGGTTCATGATCTCATGTTTATGGATGATTTCATGATGTTTAGATGTACCTTAGAGTGTTAGAATCAACTAGGAAACATAGGTACATCA
>JAJOOD010019585.1:0-11337 GCA_029582525.1 Solanum tacnaense | reverse complement strand
GAGCCACGTAGGTGTAAGTCCCCTCTGTGGGCAACATCAGTTTAGTGATCACGCCAGCATGCCTCTATACCTCTGGCAGGGTATATTGGGTCCTCTCGATAGGGCGTATACATCGGACTCCACATTTAGCTCATGTGGTTTTATGTCGATTATTAGTAGCTCCCACAGTTCAGTTAGACTCTATTGCATTGACCTTATTTCAGTACAGTCAATATTCAGTCTCAGCATGTTATAAATTTGGTCATTGCATCAGTTACCTCAGTATTCAGTATTTTCAGTATATATATCATGTTCAGATTATTTCATTACTTTATTACTTTGTTCAGTTATATGTTATTTTCAGCTATACTATATCATGCATGCTTAGTACCTTTCAAGTACTGACGCATACGTGCGCTACATCTTCTCGTGATGTAGGTTCAGGTTCTCAACATCCAAATCACGCTTAGATCGGTTCCCGATCTCCAGTTCAGCAGCATCAGTGGTGAGTCCTCATTCTTCGAGGACAATAGTCATGTCATTTTTCAATTTTCAGTCTTTTAGTTTCAAATTTTCTAGACTTAGTTGGGGCATGTCCCAGCACTTCTAGTCAATTTAGAGGCTTATTTCAGACATAGTTAGATTCAGCTTTGTATTGAGTTAGTATCTTCCTTGTATTAAACTCATCAGTTATCATTTATCTCAGTTATAGTATATGGGTATTCCCCATTTTTTCATTGTATTTATGATTATAGCTTCCGCACAGTTTATATTATTCATATTATATTTAGTATGCTCATGATTATGCCAGCAGGGTTAACTTGGGATCACTTGTGGTCCTAGGTCCCGTGTCCGCGTCTCGGGGGTAGCTTGGGGAGTAACAGATATGAAAGACATTGAAGTTACTGATGTGATTGAAAATGTACTTGACAAGTTCAAGCATTTAGATTTCAATATTGTCAAGACTCCAATAAATGTGAGATTTGTACTTCAAAAGAATGAAGGAAAAAGTGACTCACAATTGAATTATGCTAGAGTATTGAGAAGTATGATATATATCATGAAATGTTCGCGATCAGATATAACATATGCTATTAATAAACTAAGTTGGTTCACGAGTAATCTCAATCAAACTCATTGGATAACAATGAAAAGAGTTTTGGAGTATTTAAAACATACTTAAAAAACTATTGCTTTGCATTATAACTAATATTCAACAGTATTGGAAGAATATAGTGATGCAAATTGAATCACCAGGTCAAATGAAGTAAAATCCACGAGTGGATATGTATTTACTATTGGTAGAGGAGCAGTCTCTTGGAAATCTTCCAAACAGAGATGTATCGCTCGCTATACTATGAAATCTGAGTTTATCACTCTAGATAAGGCCGGTAAAAAAGTTGAATGACTCCAAAATTTCTTAAAAGATTTTTGGCCTAAACCTTTTAGCTCCAGTATGCATACACAGTGAGAGTTCATTTGCAATAGGTAGGGCATGGAGCATGATGTATAACAGAAAGTCTCGTCATAAATGACATAGACATAATATCGTTAGAGAACTACTCTCTAGTGGAATTATCATAATTGACAATGTAAAGTCAAAGGATAATGTGTCGGATCCACTTATAAAAGGCCTAACTAGAGAGGGAGTTGATAGATTATCAAAGGGAATGGGACTATGGCCAAGAACAAGTCATTGTGGCGGTAACTCTACCTAGAAGACTGGAGATCCTAAGATCTAGGTTCAAGGAGATCAAACAAAGTCATTGATGACGGTTCAACATTGTCAAAATATTTTTTATGGTCCATTCTCATGATAAGACAATGTTCAGTAACAAGGATAAAGGCTTTAGGACTTTTTAATGATTTCTCAGTTTGATACAGGGTTTATCAAATGGTGTATCTATGGGATAACACATATAGAAATCACCTATGTAAGTGTGAGCCGCTTCAAGGAGAATCTGGTAAGGCCAGTTCTCTACGCACTTATAAACTGAGACGTGTTCATGGCTGAAACGAACAAAATAATGAGAACCAAAAACAGTTCATGGGTTGATTGTGTGACTTATGTTGTCTAGGTATACAACAAAGCTTGACAGTTCAAAGATATCAAATCTACCGATTGACAGAGTATATCCGATATATGTTCACTACGGAAAGTTCAAAGGGAAACCCACTTATCCAGAGGCAATCAATCCTTAATTTCGAATCACACAGTTTTTCATGCATATGTTTTAATAATAGTCATTCCCTATTCATGTGGGGGATTGTTGGGTTTTAAATGTGTGAACAGGAAATGAAGGGTTGTGACTCTCCTGAAGAGTTGTAACTATGCCGAAGGGTTGTGACCTTTATGAGACCGTTTGAAAGGTTATGCCTTTTCCAAAGTGTTGTGACCTTTCTGAAAGGCTGTTTTCTTTCTGAAAGGTTGTCTTCTTTCCAAACGGTTATGACCTTTACCCTTTGTTGGCTATAAATAGAGAGGTTTTCTCTCATTTTTCTGCATCAAATTTTTTCCTTCTTTTGCATACATTTATTACAAAACAAAATCGATCGATCGTGTCTGTGTGTGTGATTCGTTGCTGTCATTTTGAGTTCGTTGAAATTATCGAAGTTTGAGGTACTGCTACTTCTTTAATGGTTAATCCGTTTTTTCTTGGAAGGAATTAATCTGCAACCTCGGGTACTTGAGGGGATTAAATTTCTTAAGGACACACAGTGGTTTATATGGACTCGGATAGTTCTTTATGTTTTTCTTTTCATCTTTTATTATTTCTGGTTTGCTAATCTGAATATAGGAGATAACAAGTTTGTTGGTTGATAACTTGATATCTTCTCATTTCTGAAAAGTTTGTCTTGAACAAAGTTTCACATCATCAATATCTATCGAAAATATCATTTACATTGGTTGAGTGACTTTATACGTGAAATGACAATAATTGAATGATTTTTCTATTACAAAAAAATTAAAAACACTCTGAGATAATTATCAATAGGTAAGTGACAATTTGAGATTTCAACTCTTGACGTCAGCTATATGAATTCTCACTAGTCATATTGCTTTACCTAAACTCATCTCAATCTAGTACAGAGTATATTAGAAATATTAAAGTAGTGTAGAAATTTATTGGTTGATTTGATCCACTATTAGATATGAGAATTGAGAATCAAGCATGTGCGTATCATATACTAAGACAGAGTGGGCATGTCTTAATTGGAATTGCATGGGCCCATTTGAACTCCAATGATTGAAAACATATTTTCTCATCTTTGAATGTTTGATCCCTCTTACAATGTCTTTTTGGGAAACTTATCAACAAGTGTATTTCAACGTTTGAAAGTTATGAGGAAAATTGATCAAAAACTAAAGGCACCAATATATCTTGGAGAATATTCATATTACTGAGATTCGATTACAGTTGCAACCAAAGGAAAGGAGCTTGAACTTGTCAAAATTTTGAATATTTACACCACTATTGATCTTTCAAGTAACAGATTTGAAGGACGCATTGCAAGTATCATGTGAAACTTATAGCACTTCGGAACTCGGGTGTTGAGTTTCTTTCATCTTTCATAATAGATTGCAAGGTCATATACACCTTCATCACTTGGAAGTATATTTGTAATCTAAACATCATTCCTCGTACAATCATGGGATGTGAAAAAATCATTAGTTCAGTAATAAAACATTAAATCCACAAATTTTTATTTCACACTGAAGTTGTTCAACTGACCACCTTGAGCATATGTGCCTCCGCCATTGAGCTGACGATGCAGCAGGGAATTCATACCATTGGTAGAAGAAAACGCATTGTCAAATGTCACCCATTCTAGATCATGTCACATAGCCACACATCTCGAAATCAGGGAAAGGGGACAATAATTTTTGAAACCCTTTGATACTACACTGAACAAGAATTCTCAGCTTACCGTGTCAAAGTATTGTAATGGATAAAAGTATTCTGTTACTGCTGTTAAAGAGTATCTATCATTATTAATGGTACTCCGGCAGAAAAAAAAATTCCCTGCTCAGACGGGTCTAAGGCAAGGTGATCCAGTCTCGCCATACCTTTTTTTCTTGCTTCTCTTGTCATTGAAATATCTACAATTCCTCTCCATCCAAATAGACCAAAAAATGAAGGAAGGAATAGCAATTGCATAGTGTTCATTGTCCCTTTGTGAAGCTGCTCATTCCAGCTGCTTAGTGCAAGTTTAATGCATCCTGACATGACCTGTTGGACACCAAAATTAGCACGAAACATTGTCCAGATCTGTCTAGTGCTGGTGCAGTGAAGCAGTAGATGATTTACTTATTCATGAGCACTTTCACACAAAAAGCATCTGCTGGCTGCTGCACAGAACAAGCTTCGGGAGTAGCGATCCAAGTGAAACAGGTGGCTTCCAGGGGTGCAATTGTCTTCCAAATTGTTCTCAATGGCCAGTCCTTTTGAATGCTTCCCATATTCCCCAAAAATTTCTAAAACGTACTTTGACAATAAATTTGCCATCTTTCTGAAACTTCCACCACAGTGAGTAAGCAAAAGCAACCTGATCATTGAGAGAGATAGCCTCCAATTTCAGCAGCAATTCATTTACATTTTCAAATTCCCAGTTAAATAGGTCCTTCACAGGACCAATGAGCTTTACTTTGACAATATTACTATTGTATGAAGATGTCAATTCCCAATAAGCATCCAGCACTCTTGGATCATATATAAACTTCCAAAAGTATGTTCTTAAATAATTTGAAAATGATGTTGACCATTCATCTATGGTATATCCTATCAGATTTTAACAGGTTTTATTTCAATTTCAGGAAAACCAAAATAATTCATAATATATGGTTCAAGACAGAAGGACGTAGTTGATCGTGTCAACTCTGGTGTTCCATTTATGGATGATGACATGATGTAGCAATTTGTAAGTTAAAGACAGTTGTCATCAATTAAAAATAAATACATAGAAAATGATAATACTTGAAGACAACAATAAGAAGAAACCTGAAGATAACTAAATAGCATTTAAAGTGATATTAACAGACTTACAAAGTGTACACACAAGGAAACTCACCACTACTCCTTTTTAGGAAAATCAATATGGTCACCATTTCTTCTCATAATAAGAGCGCAATAACATCTGATTTCTAAGAAAACAAAGACTGAAAAAAAAGCTAAAATATTTAATTACCTCCTCAATAGGCCTGCCTAAAAATCTCAAGCAGCATCCTAAGTGCAATCAGCTTCTGCGATTGCATAGTATGCCATTTCTTTTGCATGGATAAAAGGGAAATTGTATCACAGTGATAGCATAGCCGAATAAACCAAGCGAAAGAAATATTCACTTCTTATTTTTCAAGTGAAGCTCGGGTATCATGTCAAGGACAAAAGGATTATCCCTTATAATGTTTACCAACAACTCAGTTGTAGATGCATCAACTGAGAAGCCTCTTCCGGTCCCTAAGGAATCCTTGCACCATAACATTGTAGGTGACATTGTCTGGAAAACAATTGTTGCCCTCCATTTTCAGAAGCATATCTTTAGCTTCATCTAATAATCCTTGTAGACAAAATCCAGTTATCATTGTATTGTATGTTCTCACATTCGGAAGCAATCCCATTGAAGAAAGCTTCTCAAAAAGAGTATGAGCTTTGTCAAGTTTACCATTTTTGCACAATCCATTAATGACAACATTGTAAAATACAACATCAGTATTTTCTCCCTGTTTTTCCAACTTATTAAAGAGTGAAATAGCTTCTTCAACAAGTCCATACTTAAAATAACCATTGAGCAAAGTGCTGTGAGTGTACAAATTAGGAATACACCCTGCAGATAGCATCTCAGCATAGATATTTTTAGCAGATCCAATTCTTCCGACATCAAACAGACCTTGCAAGATAGTATTGTAGGTAAAAGTACAAGGCTTTGGTCCCTTTTGAGAAATTTCACAAAATAATTGCATGGCCTCAGGCAATTTCTTTTTCTTACAGTATCCATTTATTAGTATGTTATAGCTAATAATGTTAGGCTCAATGCACTTATTTATCATGAAATCAAGAAGTCTCCTCGCTCCATCAAGTTGATCACTCAAACAATATCCATCCATTATTGCATTGTAGGTGATTATATTAGGCTCTACACCTTTTTCGATCATGTATCCCATTACTTCCTTGGCATCTTCGACTTTCCCTTCTTTGCATAGTCCATCTGTTAGTATGTTGAAGGTGCGTACATTTGGATATATATTAAGGTTTACCATCTCAGAGAACAAAGTCTTACACTTTTCCCATTCACCAAGCTTACACATACCATCAATTATTGAGTTATACATAACTATGTTTGGAGGAATATCTTTCTGCTTCATCTCATTCATAAGATTGATAGCAGCATCTAAGTTTCCATCTTTGCAAAGGGCATCTATGATGATGTTGTAGTTAATTATGTTGGGCTTAGTGTTCCCTTGTTCCATTAACCGGAGCAAACTTAAAGTCTTCTCTGTGTGACCCCTTTTACTAAGCCCATTCATGACGGTTCCATACATGACTTCATTAGGTTCACAAATCTTTTCTCGCACCACCTTTTTGAACAATTCAACAGCATCTTTGACCTTATTTTCAGTAAAGATTCCCCTTAATAGGGTGTTAAAGGTGACAACATCAAATGGAATGCCATTCTTCAAGTAAATGGGTAACACCGAAAATGCACAATCAACACGATGCATCAGGCAATAACTATTAATGACAATATTTAAGATGACTCCATTAATTGGGATACCCAATTTCTGCATTTCTCAAAAAAGAGAAACAACAGCAGAATAATTCTTCATATTTATCATAGTCTTAAATAATTTACAGAAGTCAACAAGAGAAGGAAGACGCTTCATTGTAACCATTTGCTTAAAGAGAATCACAGCATCATCTAAACACTTGATGTTAACCCTAATATCAAATTTATCGATTGCAGAAATGGATTTATTACTATAAATTCTCATTGTAACTGCAGTAAAACAAGAATGAGAATTAGGAGAAAAAGAGAGAGAAGGAATACCATTGCGCAGACAAAATCTCCTCATCTCCAATGCCAAAGGAATCTCTCTCACACAATTGCTCAATAATTTTCAGCTCATGTGACCTAATTTCACAGCAAACTTATGCGGCTTTTTGCAATGACCCGCCGTATCATCGCACCACATAGGCGCCACGTAAGTGCCATATCGTCACAAAGTTGCCTATGTGAGGGCTTGCATATATAGGTGCTAGAGATATACGGAGAATTTTGAGTATGTAATTGAATTTGGTGTAATTGAGCGTAACTTATATAAAGTAGAATTCATTGTTGAATAGGGTAATGGACTTATGTTTTTTTAAAAAAAAATTATATTTATGTATGTTATGTTGAAATTTGACATAAGGTTTTATGCTAATTTTTTTGTTTTGAATTTAAAACTTATCTGACCAAATTATACACTTGTAATTACACTGTGGCAAACAAACAAATCATCGTAATTACTAGATTGTGTAATTATCAGGCTAGTAATTATTATCCTAGTGATTCCAATTACGTGGAGGCTTTCCAAACAGACCCTTCATGAATTTTCATCGAAGGTCTTTGGAATATTCTAGTTGGGTAGAATATTTTAGAAAAAGGACTTATTTGTTAATATGTAGAGACTTGTTTAATAATTATTATTTACATATTAGCCCTAATTAATTAGTATAAATAGATGGGTATTCATTTGTAAAATCATTTAACAAAAATCAAAGTTCTCTACAATACAATCCTTCATGTGTGCTTAGTAGTAAATTAAGGATGTGACATTTTTCTTGCATTTTTTAATTTTTGTTTGTTAAAGTGAGACTAATACTACTAATAAATACTCCCTCACATACATTAAAAAAGGGGAGGGGGGAGGGGGATAGAGATTCAAATATGTAGGGGTATGAAAAATCGAATCGAAAAAAATGTTATTGGGTCATTGCTATTGGATTATTGGGTTAACAACTTTTTAATGGTTTTATAAAAAGTTTTATTGGGTTATCGGTTTTTAGTATTGGGTTATTGGGTAAATCGATAACCCATTAAGACGATAGTAAGTTATTACTATACCCTTCATAAATATTAAATATTAATAGTTTAACATAACTAGACACTATATTTATACTCTACACTACGGTCTACACACTTCACACGTCATAGTACCTACTTCACATTAGAAATTTCATATTATGTTTTGATTGTAACGTGTTATTGTAGCCTTCGTACTACATCTACTCTTATTGATGCAATTTCTCATTATACTTCTTGTTTCACTATACCAAAACATTTACAACTGATTTGTTTGTCTCACGGTATCGTGCCAAATTGTTAGAGAAGTGAGAAATCATATACTCCCTCCGTCCCATTTTATGTGGCAACATTTGATCGGGCACGGAGTTTAAAAAATAAATGAAGACTTTGAAATGTTTACCAAATTGCCCTTTAAAAAGTAGACTCATTTTTCTCTCTCCTCATAAATGTATTGGAGTATTATTTTAAGATTAAGTGGGATCAACAAAGGTAAAAGAGGAATTGTATCTTTAAATACTTATCATATAAGGAAATGTGACATTCTTTTTGGGACTGACCAAAAAGGAAATGGTGCCAAATAAAATGGGACGGAGGGAGTATTTAATTTATGAGCATTTTCTTATTGGGCAAACCGAAAATCGAATCGTTAATAACCAAAAACCGATAAATAATATCTTATTGGTTTAGCATATTTAAAAATTGAAAACCGATATATCGAACCGATAATACATAAAACCGAACCGAACCGACCGATGCACGCCCCAACAAATATGTCATCAAACTTTGAGAAAAGGTTCATCTATGTCATCCGGTAAAGTTTGACTAATTTATGCCGAGAATATACATAAAATCCCCTCTGAACTTGGCAACAAAAATTACTTTGGCACTTTAACATTACGGGTCATTATTTACCCCCCTAATTTAGTTTCAATTGAATTTTATACCCCCTTAGATGTGACGTGACAAAGAAAGTGGAACTACTTTCCTGCACGCGCGTAACAAATGAAAAAGTGTACAGAAAAATAGTTAGCTATACACGTGTCATTTTTTAATTGGGGACTGATAATTAATTTTTAGTGGGACCGTCTCTTTCATTTTATTTTCTTATTTTATCCTTTTCTTTTTTCCTCGTCGTCTTCCTTTCTTTCATTTCCCCCAAAATATAGATTGCTGGAAATTTTGCCAGACATTTTTTCCGATGAATATCTCTATTTTCTTTGAATGTTCTTTTCATCTTTATATTTTTTTAATCTATAATTTTAACGGCAAAGAAGAAGAGAGGCTTTCTTCGTCTAAAAGACAAATCACCATTGATATATCTTAATTTCTCATCAAGATGTACATCAAAAGCGAAATCACTGGTAAAGCAGAGAAAAATCTAAGAAATCAAAATCATTCTTCGTATTGAAAATATCGATTTCTCTGACGTCTCATTCTTCAAAACTAAAATCTCAAAGCAATTATGTAATGGAATTTTCAATTCGAATGAGTTATTGATTGCTCAAACTTGTTGTATTTGAGTAAAGCAAAAGGGAAAGTGCAGGTCTCAGCTTCGTTTGATTTGAACAAACCAAAGAGAAAAAGACAGCCCCCAATTTGCTATTCAAAGCTATATCAGAATGCTTTACCAAAATATAGATCGGATATTTATTCAATTGCCATGATTTTTTTGGTAATAAAATGTGCTAATATTTCACATTTTATTAAAAAAAATAAAAAAATACCCCTTCCATATCAAGAATGGTGTGATCCAGCTCCTCTCCATTTTTCCCAAGATAGCAAATTGGGGGTTGATGAGTTTTTTTGGTAATAAAATTGCTAATATTTCACATTTTATTAAAAATAAAAATAAAAAATACCCCCTCCATCTCAAGAATGGTGGGATCCGGCTCCTCTCTATTTTCCCCAAGTTCTAGCTTGGATTGGAGACACATGTCATAGTTTAAAATTAATGATTGATCTAATTGATTAAAGTAGAGTCCTAACCATAGTTATTTACTGCCATATATTTACTTCTTAAATATTTTTGCAATCCATTATATTTTCCCTAAATATATTTAAAACTCTTTTTTATTGCCCTGCATACATATTTAAAACTTTTACTAAATATTTTTATTTTTTTGAAAAAAATTATAATACAGGTTTTTATTATTCTAATAGTGTATTAAGAGTTACAGTGTCTATAGAGCAATATGGATTCCATTTAGGGAGTAAGAAAGAATTTATAGTTGAGGACAAAATTTATTTTACTCCTAAAATTAAAAAAAACGTCAGCTCACAATTTTTAATTTTTAGTCTGGCAAATACTATTTGAGAAATGGCAAACGTTAGGAAAAAAAAAAGGTAAAAAATTAGCAAAAAACTACTCAAGCAATTAAAAAAAGAAATTCTTTTAAATATATTTAGGAAAAATATAATGTAAATCTAGAATTGTTGGATTGCAAAAATATTTAAGAACCAAATATATGGAAGTAAATAACTATGATTACGACTTTACTTTAATAAATTAGATCTCAACCATCAATTATAAACTATGACACGTGTCTCCAATCCAAACTAGAACTTGGGGAAAATGGAGAGAAGAGAAATGGAGAGGAGCCGGATCTAAAATGGTGGAAGAAAAAAAAATAAAAAGTGAAAAAATAAAGAAGGGAGATTTGACAGGTGGAGGTGCGTGTAGAACACCTTCCACAATACAAGTGGTTCTCTACAAGGTTCATTGCTAAAGGAAGTTTTGTGGACAAGTTTGAGAGGGATTTTATGTATTAACTCAATTTACCATCTTCGTTTGAAAAAACGCTCACAATATCGATTTTGCAAAATCAGAACTGAGCCTTTTCTCAAACAAAAATAGTATAGATGAACCAAACTTTAATTATATGGCATAGATGAACCCTTTTTCAAAGTTTCTTGGCATATTTGAGGCTTTTCCAAAAAAAAAAAAAAAAGAGACAATTTGGTGTAAATTCTTATTGTACACAATCATAGACTGCAAGACACTATTTTCATAGAAGCTTGAGCTCATAACCTCTCATCCATTATCACATTGTATGTAATTATATTAGACTCTATACCTATTATGACTATTCGAATAAATATTAAGGGCCCGTTTGGCTATGCGATATGAAATTATGATATGGAATCATAAGATGAAATTGCAGGTTTATTTGGACATGTGATATGAAATTTTTGTGTTGTATATTTTCTCATAAACATAAAAATCTCATAAGTTGTAAAACTATTAAAATAGCCCCAATTGTTTATTCAATCTTATCAAATAAACAAAAAATTATA
>JAJOOD010019583.1:0-10607 GCA_029582525.1 Solanum tacnaense | reverse complement strand
TCCTATGCAATAGCTCGCAAACCACATAGGAGAGGTAACCCGCACTAGGCAAGCCTGGTGCGACGAGCTCGACCCAGAAGGCAAACCCCTTGCTTTCGTTGGCAAGGGGTTTCGAACTTGAGACCTCCAACATGGAAGTCCCAAGCCCAAACCACTAGGCCACCCCGAAGGATATTACCGCGGACAATGTTGTTGATATTATTACACTGTACTGCTTTTGTTCCACATGTTTTTGAGTTAAATTTCATCCTCCGTGTGCTTTCCCCCCCTAAAATATGGGATGGTGACACTTAGAATGTAATAATCGTCTTCTTTCCATACAATGAACTATTGTCTTAACTGACAAGATGTGCATATTTGTGATCTGTCAGGTTTGTTTTGACTAGATGTTATGATGGCTTAGGAAGGTAATCCGCTGATTGTATATTCTTTTGCTAGTTGCATTTTTTGGTTCAGAACTCGGCTTTATTTGTTTTTTCTGTTATTACATCAACCTAACATTTGATAGTGCTAATCAGAATATGGAAGGCTGCCGGATCTTGTACACATCCATTGGAGGGCCATACCGGGGCAGTTACTTCTGTTTGTGTTGTCAACCCAAGAGGTATCAGAGGGAGATAGTTTTGCCTCAGTTGCTCATTTTCTAGCATTATGCTTTACCGTCTACTGCCATTATCATTTATCTGTGACACCAAAAGTTCATAGGTATCAGAGGGAGATAGTTTCTCCCCAGTTGCTTGTTTTCTAGTACTATGCTTTACCGTCTGCTGCCATTATCATTTATCTGTTCATACTCCCACATCACCTGCTTTTGATATTTGTTGTTTGAATAATATTTCTTGTTGATATCCATTCGATTAACTAGCTTTGCAATGCTGAAAATACACTGGATACCAAAACTTTTACCAGCATGACAATCATGTGGACATATAGTTTGAATTTCTCCTGGATGCTTACTTCTCTGTGTTTCATTTCTTCCGTAATTCTGTCTGTGTTTATCAGATTTATACCTTTTATTTTCTTAAGTGGCTCAAGATGGTGCTGATCAAATAGTAGCTACGGCTTCCAAGGATAGGACACTGCAGCTCTGGAAGGTAACATGGTGTGCCTGCTCTACTTATAACTCTGTGCCTAATTCGTGATCTTCCTCTAATTAGTATTTGTTTGGCTTAAAAGTTTGATGCAGAAGAGCCTTCAGATCAGATAAAGAGGATTAAAGCCTATAAAATTTTACATGGACGTAATGCTTCTGTTCAAAGTGTTGCAGCAAATCCTGCTGGAGATATGGTTGTGCATCTCTTCACTTAATTGATCATTTGAAGCTTTTTAATTACGTAATTGATTATAAGAAGTTTACTGACTCCCTGTTTTTGTTGTGTTGGACAGGTGTGTTCAGGGTCCTGGGATTGCCAAATAGCTCTGTGGCAAGCAAGTGGCTCAGATACAGGTGATGTAGTTTCAGTCAAGAAAAGGAAGAAGGATGCCGAAGAGGATGATCCTCAAGTAGAAGTATGACCACATTTCTTCTAACTTGTCTAGGCTAAAGATAGAAAAGCACATCTATTTCATGCCACAGTGTTAGAAATCCATGACGTGTTTAATAAGGATAATGTGTCTGTTCCCAAAACCAGTGAAAAAGAAGGAAAGAACAGTTTATGGCTGTTGTTACTATTTGATTTTTCGAAAACTTTCCAGCGCAAGGCATACACTTAATAAAATAATCTACTTTTATTTTTGGCAAAACCTCTTCTTCCCTGAACCCTACTTTGAATCCTTCTCCATCCTACCTCTCATATGCCAAGCCCATCCAATTGTCCCACCCTTCTTCCTGCAGTTCCTCCAACTTTGTGTTGCTACTCCCTCCATTTTAAATTATGCGACATAGTTTGAACCAACACGGAGTTTTTTAGAATAAAATGAAGATTTTTGGTACTGTGGTCTAAAATATGCCATAACATATGTGTGGCTGTAAAGATTTTGAAACTGGAGCTCGAAGGAGTAATTATTCTTCTTCCTTCCCCCTACCTGTCATCCCTATATATCCCATAGATTCCCCCCTTTTGTTCCTTATCTACCACCTTTGTTGCAATTATATTCTTCTTTCCAAATTTGTTTCAGCAACAATTTTGTGCCAGTCCAACGTGTCTCTGACTTTCTATGTTGTATCTCATTGACAATTGATATTGATTAGAAAAATCTTTTGTCCCTTTTGATGAAAGACAAACAACCTTCTGATTTCCTTAAATGACAATGTTCATCAATGCAACTGAAGGACCAAACTAATGTTGAAATATGTCGGTCTTTGGCTCACTCTGAGTTGCTTGATCTTTGTTTTCTCTCTCTCTCTCTTCCTTTTTTATTGTTTTTTCTCTTCTTTTTAAAAGATTTTTTAATGATTGTTATCCTAATCTTGTAAATAATTTTCTATCACATCTTATGCTCACAGGAGGAGGCTAAATCTACACTTGTAGGACATACACAATGTGTGTCTACCGTGGTATGGCCACAAGATGAAGCAATCTGTTCAGCATCATGGGATCACTCTATTAGAAGATGGGATGTTGAGATGGGCAAGGATTCATTGAACCTGGTGACATGCCATCTCTTTTCTTCTGTTCTTCCAGTCACATTTTAACTGTCATGTGCATGTATTCCTAAACTTACATACATATGGATTGGAGGGGGAGAAATAATTATCAACTTGCAGAATATGAAATTATGAAAAATTTGTGGAAGTTTTAGCACTCATATATGCCAATCCCAGTGATATTCCTTTCATTTTTTGTCAGAGATAACATCTCTCTTCAGCAATTAACAATCATATTTTTAAAAATTACACCATCTTGAAGAAAAAGATACCTCTCCATCATGACAAGTAGCTGGGTTTGAACTTTTGTAATACCAAGATGTATAGTTCTTTTTTAAGTCTATTCTGTTGAGAGCTTGAAACTATATTTTCCTAGAAGTATGGATAATGATCACCTTCCTCGTCAACAGTATTGCGACAAAGTCATTAATTGCCTTGATGTTGGAGGTGAAGGTTCTGCCCTCATTGCCGCTGGTGGTTCTGACCCCATTCTTAGGATATGGGATCCTCGCAAACCAGGTTTCTTTCTTTTTCTGTCCAACTTGCAGAAGCACTTTTAAACATCCACTTGAACTTAAATTCCTTGTCTCTATGTGCTTAAATATCTTTTGTCTGTGTTTATTGCCCAAGTAACTGATGACCTTACATCACACATTGATATATACTCTTTCATTTACCACTTAACAGGTACTTCGGCTCCTGTCTATCAGTTCTCATCACACAGTTCTTGGATATCTACCTGCAAGTGGCATGAAAAGTCACGGTTTCACTTGCTTTCTGCATCGTATGACGGGAAAGTAATGTTATGGGACTTGAGAACTGCGGTTAGTTCTACACTTTTAACGTCTCTATTATTACTATTAAGACTTTTTATAAACACTCAAAATTTTTATGATTCACGAATCACATTGGAGCAAAGATGCTGGACTAATCATAAAAGCATATATAATCGCATTATCCTAACAAGTGCTGCCTTTACACGTGAACTTCAAGAAACAAAAGTATCACTTGGCAAGAATTAATACTATAGCAATGAATAGTTCTTAGAAAAAAAAAAATCAATACCCACTTAGCCAAAACTGGGTATTTCTACACAAAACCCTTTTGAACAAATCTAGTGGGACCACTTTGACCAAATATCAAACCTATCCATAAGCCATATATTATCACAGTTGTGTTTTAAAATTCAGTAGGATTTCAAACAAGCCAAAAAAAAATAAAAAAAAATTCTTTTACAAAGTTGTGACTTGTGTGCTACAGGGACTAAAATTCGAATAAGATACTTTGCTCTTATTCATCGCAAGTCAGGCGCACAAATCCACTATAATTTGAAAACAATCACCACCGCCAAGAAAATCTAACAATGTGCATAATTGTTTTTAAAAAAAATTATGTAAAAGAGATTCCGATTTCTGTTCAACTTTCTCAACGACTTTACCGCCGTAGCCGTCAAACTAACCCCTCTTTTCCATTTTTTATTTTCAGCAATCATATAAAACCACATATGTATTTTATTCAGATTACCTATTTAGATGCAAGCAAAAGCTCTTGATGCCAATTGTTGGAAAATTATATGCACGGCAAAATCATATTAGAATCTTACAGCTTACATGCATAATAAATAACCAAATTGTTTATGCTAGAACACATATAATATGCTAAAACACATAAATTTACTGAAATTTAATTCAAGAATTAAATCTTGAAGCATGAACAGGTACATTCAAGCGAATCCTCAAGATAGACCGACCTTCAAGTGAATCTACAAAGATAGACAATAGCTATGGCTATGGTCTTCTACAGTGATCTCAAGTTCACATCCGAACTCTCTCAATACTTGGATGTGCAAGTATGAATAGAAAACTAATCCATCTTTTTTTGGGTTAGGAGAATCTCTATTTATAAAGATTTTTTCCCCAATCCAAAAAGGAGAAGAAAATCCAGTTGAAAAACAAGAAAACACACACTACTCTTTTTCCCCCTTAGAAATAGGATTCTGAGTTCTAGTTAAATATGGGCACTGGAGGGACCACAAAATTAATTACGAGGCTTCCTATTATGGAAATAATTCCAAATAATTAATTTGAATTATTCTTACCATAATAAATTACAAATCATTTCACTAGAAATTCGTAATTGCACTCCTCTATTTACATTTCGTAATTCCTCATTAAACACTTATGCAATTCCCCATGTTAAGATTTCAGATACTAATCAATAAATTAAATTACTGACGAATTTAACTTAATGATTAATTTCCTTTAGAGCACTACTTAACTTATTTCATGTGTCGGATTCATAAATCCACTTGCAAGCTTTGACACGATGAAAACTTATAAGTTTCTCAAAAAGGCATATCAATCAATCTCTATAACGAGACATGGATTCCATCAACTAACTTATTATTTCACCAATATACATTATTATCATCCAACTTACCAAGCATATTGACCCATCTTAGAATCTCACTTTTTAATAAATCAAAACGATAATTAATATATACAGATCATAATAGTTATATCATGATTAAGAATATAAGTACATTTAATAGTTTAGAGAGTATGTTTTGTCAGTCAGTCTAAAACAACTATCTCTATTCGATCCCGTTCAATACATACAAAATGCACTAGCACAAGAAGTTGGAACTATACCGTTTCCATAATCAAGATAAATTACATATAAGTTTCTCAAAAAGGCATGTCCAATTTCCATCCTAGATTGTGAACAAAAAACTTTATACTTATAAGAACCGATGATTTAATCTTCTGTGTATAAGCTAAAACTCTACACACTAAATCTTCTACTATATAAGTAAACAGACACCATAAACGAATATATGATCTATTAAAATTGAGCAAATATTTATTCTATAATAAATATTATTTCTTAACACATGGTTAATAGTATATATCCCAACAGTAACACCTCTTGCTAATGTGTTAAGAAAAAATTATTCTTACTTTTAAGTACCAATGACTAAAAAATTTGACTTACTACAGATGCCAATGACCACAAAACTTCAGACATAATAATTTCAGTTTCTATAAATTTTATCCAACAACTAAGAGTTGAGATGGTAGAAGACTCAATGTTTCCAAGATGACTTCTAAGACCAAAAATTTATCTGACATATTAACAACTAGAATAATATTTTCCTTCCATATTACTGAGATATACAACTCCAAATTACTAATTGAAGATTAGCAAATTAAGAATTAGCCTTGTTGCAATCAAACAGCATGTGTACTGAACCAATGATGAGAATAGAATTTAGCTATGGACATCTACATTCTTGATTCTACACAACACAATAGAATCACTAAGACGTATACAGACTCAAGACATCCTCATTCTGTATCTGGCAACAAAAGTTAACTAGTAAAGTTATACACCGAGTAATTGCTATGCTTTCAAGAAATTGGTGTCTCTTTCAAGAAAAGAACAGTAAAAAGTGAACCGGTAATGTTATTCACAAAGTAGAGTTTACCTCCTTGAACTTGGTTGGTGTTGGCATTGGTATTTCTTTTGGTAAACTCAAGAAAGACGACGGTAAGAGCGGAGATAGTGACAACTTTAAAAAGTCATTATAAGAAAGATGGTGACAACGGATGCAAAAACTACCTTTAGCGAGTCAAGAGAAGCATAGTTCTGAGATACTCCTTATTAACAATTAGTATATTATTTTCCTTCCATATTACTGAGATAAACAACTCCAAGTCACTAATTGAAGACTAATGAATTAAGAGTTAGCCTTGTTGCAATCAAACAGCATGTACTGAACCAACTACATTCTTGATTCTACACTAGAAAATTTTCAAGAAAACTTAATTGCTAGGCTTTCAAGAAATTGGCGTCTCTTTCAAGAAAAGAACGGTAAAAGTGAACCGGTAATGTTATTCAGAGAGTAGAGCTTACCTCCTTCAACTTGGCGTTGGCATTGGTATTTCTTTTGGAATATTCAAGAAAGATGATTGTAAGAGCAAAGATAGTGACAACGGATGCAAAAACTACCGTTTGCGAGTCAAGAGAAGAATAGTTCTGAGATATTAACAACTAGTATAATATTACTGAGATATACAACTCCAAATCACTAATTGAAGATTAACAAATTAAGAGTTAGCCTTGTTGCAATCAAACAACATGTACTGAACCAACCACATTCTTGATTCTACACTAGAAAATTTTCAAGAAAACTTAATTGCTAGGTATTCAAGAAATTGGCGTCTCTTTCAAAAAAAGTGAACCGGTAATGTTATTCAAAGAGTAGAGCGTACCTCCTTGAACTTGGCGTTGACATTGGTATTTCTTTTGGAAAATTCAAGAAAGACGACGGTAAGAGCGGAGATAGTGACAACTTTAAAAAGTCATTAAATACATTCAAAGAATTACTCAATCGGTCAAATACATGGTTTACCGTCCAAATTATCAACCTTTGTTGTTATTTGCTTTTTCCAATATTATGTTTTTTAAAATATATATTATGAAATTAACTAGCACAACCTTTGTAGTTTGTACATCATAATTTATAGGAGTATATACTTTTCCATTCACAACTATGATTTTTTATTTTAGCTAATTATTATTAAAATTACTCATAGGAACAAATTAACCCAAACATAATAAGTAAATTACGTAAATACGTACACTTCTGATTCATCAACAAGGCTAAAGTATACACTATTTATATATTCCAATTGTATAAACATGATATATATTCTCTTTTGTAAATTAGATGGCCTAAAGAAATTGGGCTGTTGTCCATAATTGGAGTGGATAACGCGTTACATGAAGCCCAAATCCCAAATTGGACTGTTGTCGTAACTTATTTTAAGTCATTTTTGACTTATTTCAAGTAGTTTTTTTATTTTTGCCAAATACTTCCAGAAATAAAAAATTGACTTAAAAGTAGATTTGACCAACTTTTAAGGCAATTCAAACGGGACTCTTACACACAGGTTGATAATGGGAAAAAAAGTTGTAGCAAAAGTAAGTGTGGGATTATTTCCAATGATGGGAAGGATCCTACTTGCTGGTTTCTTCATCGTCTACGGTTACCAATCGTACCCACCCTCACTTCTTATCGATTTCATCCTAATTCATCTTTATTATTAATATTAATGTCGGATCTTCATCCTAATTCATCTTGGAATTTATTTTTTTGTGTAGGTTTAAAGCAAATTATGACCGATGATTTAGTTAGGAAGAAATATAGCAACATGATGGCTGCTATCCTGAATTTTCGGGAGTACACACCGGAGGATATGATACAGTTTGAAAAGTAGGGTGTATAAATGAGTGACTTAATTTATTGTCCTATTATTCAATTTTATATTATGCAAACCTTGTTTCTTCAGGCAGGCATATTTCATTCTATCTTGTTGCGCTGCTTGTAAAGTATTTGGTGGCCTTCTGATCCTATTTGACCACATAGCAGGAACTCTTCATTTAGTAAGTTATTTCAATCTCCTTGAATTAATTTCTTATAAAGAAAGTAAATTAATGTTGATTGTTGATCCTACTACTGTAGATATTTTACCTGCTGATAACTACTTCAGTTTGATGTGTCTACTACTATAAAGTTGGAGAACCAGAATTCGTTATTTTTCTCCAAGGTTTCATGCAGGTTAATTCAAATTAATTTATACTCCATTGGTTTTTTAATTAATGTGAACATGAATCAACTTTTTGTCTCTTTACAGAATATGACACTTTTTGGTGCAATATGGTTGTACATGAAGATGAAGTTGAGGCAATTGAAGAAAAAGGCCTCCAAGTCCAAGAAAACTTAGTAACTTATCATATTCTCAACTTTTTAGGGGATTGAATTTTTCTAGTGAGGTTTTCCTTGTATGAAGCTTGCTTGTCCAAATGGTTCTGGTTTGGATTTATTTTCTTTGCAAAGTTGTCCTATGTGCTTTCTTGAAAGGTGAATTGACTTTTGGACAATGCTTACTTGGTTGTTGCATAAGTTATACGTCTTATTTATGGAGTTAGCAAAGTCATCTCTATGTGCTTTCTTGGTTGGACAATGCCGATGAAACTTAAATGTTGCATTTAGTCCTAAGTCTTCTTTATGGCGATATTGCAACTTTTCTCTTTCTAGAATTAACTTTCTTATGTCTCCAGCATATTGTAGATTTCATAACGGTAAGGCAATGACTTATATTGACATCCGATTTTAATGTATGGAAGATGGTCGTGTGCATATTGCAGTGGAATTGGTTTTGGCCTAAATGTGCTGTGAATTTAGATCCAGCATTAATTGTACACACTCCCATCTTCCTTTCTGCAATCGACAGAAATACCATTGCTTATAAAATATGTGCTATGGCAATTCTGTCAATTGCAGAAATTAAGGAAGATGGGAATGCGTATAATTTATGTTGGATCTGAACAGAAAAGCTTTCTTTCTCTCTGCCCATTTCTAATTTTAAATTCATGTTTAGCATTGCGCTACAGGTTTTATACGTGAGCTGAAAAGGCATAAATATGAGCCAACTAGCACAACACTACTGTCTACTGAAGATTCATTCGACTCTCTTCTCCTCTCCTCCCCCTTGCAAAATAAGCATCAATATTATTCGACAGATCTCTGTGTGGTCATTTTAATTTCCAAAGAAAATACTTTCTATTAACTTATCATCATTTGTTAAAAAGCTGATTCAGAATGTGTTTGGGTTTCTTTTTTTATTCAATTAAATATAGTTGTGACTTCCACATTAACCAGATGGCCAAATTCTACACGTTTGGTAAAGTGTATAAAGATAATGCCAAATAAATTGTATTAATAATACTTATATTAATTGTACATAGATAATCTTTATGCATTGTTTGGTTTGATATATACAAAATTGCATGCATTGCATAAAAATATTAATTTACAAAAATATCTTCCACAGTTATAGTGGAAAAGATGTAAAAATAATTTTGAAGGGTAATTGAGCTTTTCACCATGCTTATTGCATGCATTAAATCTCTTGCATTACTAATACCTAGAAATTCATGATATTAGTAATACATATTATAATACACCATAAAATATTTAGTTATACATAAGTTGAAATAGTGTACCAAATAAGGTATTACTAATATATAGAGTTAATACATGCATTAATTCTCCTAAATAACTTCCGTGTGTTTACTCACATAAAAAACAACTCAAGAAATCACAGTTCACACAAAAGTGACTAAACATAAATCATATGTTTTGTGTATAAATAGAATAAACCCCATATTTGAAGTTGTTCCAAAGTGGAAGGGTCATTTGATAGAGTGTATAAAAATAAAATGTTTAATAGAGTATATTAATAATGTTTTATTAGTTATACTTGTATTAGTTATGCATTGTTTGGTTTGATGTATTGAAAATAGTATGCATTGTATAAAAATATCCTCGACAATTATAGATATAAAAGTAATTTTGAGAGGTTGGATCTTCAACCATGCTAATACATGTAATAAATTACTTTGCATTTCTAATACATAGAAATTCATAGTATTACAAATACACAATAGAGTGACCCATTTGGCCATAGATTTCCCAAGTAGAATTTGGGGAAAAATTTGGCAAATAGTGTTTGTCCATACAATCTGTCATTATTTGAACCCAAATTTTCAAATACTAGAAAAAATTAGCTAGCGTTTGGCCATAGATTTCTAAATATTCTTGGCAAATATTATTTGGATGAAAATTTGGGTGAAATTTCACCATGTGTTTGGCCATAGTATTTGGGAAATATATTTCACTTTTTTAGAAAAATATGATTTATACCCATAAGTTTTAAAAACTATCAAAACTAACCATAAGTTTGTATGACAAGTCAATTGAATCTTCGTTGCAACAATAACAAATAGTGTCCATGACACTAGAGCAATGTGATAGTTTGGAGTGAGTGCAACAAGCATCATTCCATACATCGTGAAGTAGACAAAGCACATGACTTTGTTACCCTGAGTCGATTGTTCATCATTTTCATCAACAACCATATCATCATTTAATATTCACTGAATATTTCATCAC
>JAJOOD010019582.1:0-12771 GCA_029582525.1 Solanum tacnaense | reverse complement strand
TTAGTGTTGAAGGAAGTAATTTTGCAACAAAACTATGAAAATGCCTCAAATTTCATTTTGTAGTTTCTAAAATAGTTACATTCTTGAATTCTGACTTCAAAAGTCTCAAACTTTGAGTTTATTTGAAGAAAAAAAATCATCTAAAACTTATTGCTTTTATGATACTAGTTTACGACACGTGACCCCAATTAAGTTAATATTCAAAATGATGAATATTGATCCTAATTTTGTGACTTGGTTGTGAACTCAAAATTCTTAGGTGTCATATGAACATGACAAGAAGAATAACTAAATTTCATTTGTTAGATGTTAATTATATTTAAAGCTTTTAAATGGGCTGGGTCGGGTCAGACTAGCCCATTAAGAAAAAAATACACCGGACTAGTAAGCTCGGCTGGGCCGGGCCATCCACTAATGGGACGGTCTGCTCTGGGCTTAATAGTAACGAAGGCCCTTCTGGCCCAGCCCGCAACCCATCAGCCTACTGTACTTGGCTAATCAGACCGTGGTAGGGTTTTGGCCCAATAGGCTTAATGTATACTAAATGCACACAAAATATACTATATACATAGGCATAATATATAAATGTGCCCTTTAATTTGGCCTCATTTCACATTTAAGCCCTCCAACTTTGGTGTGCACCAAGTAGGACAAAAATTCTGTGTAAGATCCCAAGTAGGACGTGTGTGTCTATTTGTTCAATTTTATACAGGTTTAAATGTCTACTTTTGCAATCTCAAAGTTGGAGGGCATAAATGTAGAATGAGACCAAGTTAAATGACATATTTATGTATTATGCCATCTATATAATAGAATACTTATATATATATATATATACACACGTATAATGTATACTTGTAATGTATACTAACTATACTATCTATTATTCTATTATAATATAGTACTTTTACTATATTATATATATACTTATAATATATACTATAATTATCCATAAGGTCATTTTTGGAAATTTTTAGAATATTATCATTTTATCCCTCCCGATAGTTGCCCCGAGTTTTATTTGATCAGGTTGGGAGGTTTATTTTGAAATTTGATTGTAAAGTTGTGATATTTTTTTGGAAGTTTTAGAGTTTTGGAGAGTTAAAGTTGTTAAAAGTGATTTTTGGTAACAACCAGAACTACGAGTCCCGGAATGGAATTTCGTCAGTTCCATCAGCTTCGAGACAATAGGATTATTGGCTCATGTCTTGAGGTATTCTGATGAGTTTTGGAAGAGTTTTTTGTGTTTTGAAAGTTGAAAGCATAAGATAGTTGCCAAAGTCAACATTTGATCATAGCAAGCTCGGAATGGAATTCCAACAGTTCCGTTAGGTTCGGAATACGGTTTTTGGTCTAGACAAATTGTTGGTTTGGGTATCAAATTTTTGGTTAGATTTTGATCCATTAGACGAGATGCGGGGAAAGTTAAGGTAAAATTTGACTTTAGTCAATGTTTAAGGTTAGAAAAGTTATTTTCGAGTTTTGATGATTCCACTAGGTTCAAATGGTAATATTTTGTCTATTTGAAGGATTTATGCAGTTTTCGAAGCTTTTGGAAAAGTTTCATGTCTTTATTTGGAAATTTGGAGATTCTTAAGTTCAAGTTGACGTTGGACAACATCGGGTTACGATAACCTTGTTTGGGTGTTTTTATGATTTTATTGAGTTCGAAATATCTTTTGTAATCTATAGGCATATTTGGCTTGTTTTCGGGAGGTTCCAGATGAGTTTTGAGTGAGTTTCTAAGCTTTTTGGGTGCCTTGGCGTTGTTTCAACAATTTTGTCTACTAAAAGGTTCGTTATTAGTTTTAAAGATCGAAAAAATTATTTCAAAACTTTTTAAATTTTGAGCATGAATTATAGGACTTGTCTGAAAAGTTCAATGCATTTTCACTAAGCCAAAATTGAACTTTTATCGCGATATATGAAATAATTATTTATCGGAAAGAAATGATATTTGACTGGAAAAACAAGCACAAAATTGAGTTTTTGATTGAACGAGAAGGTCTGTCACATTATTTAAGACATTTAGAAAAAAGAATCAGGCCATGATGAGTAGTGGATTTGCACTCATTTAGAGCTCTTTTCGTATGATTTTGTGGCACTCAAAGTAGGGAAAAAGACTAATTATACTCTGAATTGTGTTATTTCAGGTGTTTCGATGTTGGGAAAAAAAATGTTGATCAAAAGTGGAATCGAAGTTGAAAAAGAGCAAAATCTGACAGAAAAACAAGTTCCAAGTATCGCACCTACGGAGCACTAGTCGCTTAAGTGAACCAACAACGAATTCAGCTGTCCTCTTAAGTGAGGACACGGGGTTCACTTTTGCGAACTGGGCCAAAAGGGCGGAGGTCACTTAAGCGAACTTCCTACCGCTTTTGCGAAGCCCGCTTTTTCAGACATGGGCATAATGAGAAATTCTCAAGCTTTGGACCCAAAATTTAGTAAATAGGGTTAGGGATTGGAATTATTGACGAATCCAAGAATTTTTAGAGAGAACATTGTAGAGAGAAAAACACATTCAAAAAGTAGATCTCTTAGTGTACTTGATCTAAGAGTTGAGACATTAATGGCAAGATGCCTCGCATTTGAGTTGTGGATTTGAAGGTTGTGTTCTATTTTAGTAACATCTTTTACCTTTCTTCATTTCATTTTTCTTAATTGCTAGAAATGTGGGTGTAATGACTTGTATGAAATTGATTCTTTTGTGTTTGAAATAGACAAAGTTATTTGGGTGTTCGATTAATTGCTCTATTGCTTTTGTAGTTCCTTGTTTCCATGTTTGATTTCATAAAATAGGTTCAATCTAGTTTTCATGTTTGAATTTATGGGTTGAGAGTGCATGCTCAATCTTAGCTTCCGATCTCCGATTGATGCTCGAAATAGTGATTTCCGTGAAGAATTACATTGATAATCACATTTTGACTTTGAATCTTGAATTTGAGACCAAAAGATGAAAGTTTAGGGTTTCATTGTTAGGTGCAAAACTTCCTTTAAAGAGAGGTCTAGTTAAGGTAGTGGGTTGTTTCACATTGTGTGATTGAGACTGAAAGGAGATATCACAATAAAACACTTTGACATCAAAAGATCATTAGCATAATTGAAGATGACCTATCCTACCTATTAGTGAGTGAATGATCTTGGATTGAATTGCAATGGGTCATTGAGTGTTAAGTGAATCCCAAGTTTTCCCAATTCCCGTATATCCCTTGCTTGATATTGTCTTTGTCCCCATTAGAAGTGTAGTTATAAAAATTACCTTCTATTTGATATTTGTGTACCTTGTATGTCTAGGTTCAAGCTAGTAAAAAGTTAGCCTTTATCTTTTCAATTGCCGTTACATTATTCCTTATGTAATTCAACGCTGACTCTTAGTTGGGTATTTTTATTGAAGATGACCGCTCACTCTTTTAATTAGGTTTGGAGGGTGATTTGAACGTTATAAAAAATGGTGCCGCTGCCGGGGATCAATTAGGCATATTGAATTGATTTAGGATTTCTAGTTTACTTGTTTCTATCTATATTGTGAATAGTTGTCTTTATTTTATTTGGATGGCTTTTTGTGATCATTAAATCCTTGGGAATGGTATGCCCTCAGCCGACCCATGTCCTCATGAGGTCGTGCATGATAAGCTCATATGGGGCGAGAAAGTCCAACACATACTATCCGATAGGATGAAAAGTCTTCAAGAAGTGTACCAAGCTTGATGCTATGAGTTTTTCCACTTTGAGACGAGGCTTGCTTATCTTAGGGATAAGGTGAGATCAACCAAGAGGGTGGAAAATCCTCATTATCCAATGGCATAAAAGAGTGTAAAACAGTCTCACGATTTGCACCTTGCTTGGTGTGATGGGATAAGACAATTCATCCTTGTAATTGAATGGTTTGAAAACAAGCAAAACTAGGAGGTGAAGGTGGATATTAAACATATACTGAGCTTGTGCAACCAACCCAAAGCAATAACAACCTGAGAAGCCGAAATAACTAGCATGATCCTAGAGTTTCAATAAAAAAGCAAAAAAGATCATATATGGCAACTCTAGTTCATGTGAAGATGAGAGTGTCACTCACTTGAAGACTGATGAGTCCATAAATTGGACTCATTTAGGGCCATATTTTAATAGAATTAGTGTCCTCCAATGCTTCTTTTATCCAAATATCTGATAAAAACTCTTAAGTTTCAGGTATTTGAAGTTTGAGTGGAAGCATGGACACTTAGGCGCAAAAAGGAACAAAGAGGCTGAAAAGAACGAAGAAACTGAAGCCTGAGCATCGCCAAGCACACTTGACGAATCGCCGAAGGGACGTACTTCTCCCTTTGTTCCAGTACGCGAAGCCCGGAAGGAAGAGGATCAAATCGGCGGTAAAAAAGAGCAGTCATCGTTTCACCGAATAGTTCCGCGAAGAAGTACTATGTCGCCCAATGACAGAGAACACGACGATGCTGAAGGCTAGTGCAAGAAGGCGATGAACTACACCAAACGGTGAATCACCGAGTTAATCGACGATTCCGACTAACCTCGCCAAGCGATTCGCTAGCACTATTTTCTAAAGTCTATAAATACTAAAATCTTTATTAATTTTAGGAGAGTCGAACGTTTATTTTAATTTTCAGAATAGAGTAGTACTTTTTAGATATTTTCTCTCAAGTTTGGAGAGGGTTTTTGGGAGACTTGAAGAAAGAAGGATTTCATCTTCCCCAAGTTGGAAGTGGGTCTTCTCCATTCTTCTTCCTTTGCTTAAATCAAGGTTTAATTTCTTATACCCATTTGATTTTAGTATCATTTTAGGTGTATTTTCTTATTTCTTAATGTGTGGCTAAAAACCCCATTCTTGGGGTGTGATTTAGCAAATTTGAGTTAGTATTGTTGTTGGGTCTTGCTAGTTGATTGATTAAATGTATTTTAATAGTGATTTCACCTAGTGGTTGTGGTTTAATTTTATGGGTTTTTAGTTGCAAATACAAAACCACCCAAGTGTTTTCGGCTTGCTAGAGAGAAAGGTCGCGAAACCAAGACCGCTAGACTGATGGCCTAAAGAGTGGGTCGACATGAGGTTCATCCCGAGAGGGTGAGCCCTAGTACCATATCCTAACACTCAGCTTGAGAGAGTGAGTGGGGTAAGGCGACGGCTGGTCTTCATTCGGTAAATGGGTGTCCGAGATGAACCCATTTGAAACGGGGTAAGTTGTTCTAGAGAGAACTTATTTCCATTTAAAGCTTAGCCTAGTCACTATTACTCTATAGATTTTCTATCGAAAGCTTGCACCCAACAATTTAGATTGATTTGTATTGCGGTCATACCCCAAGAATATCTTCTCATACTTGATTTTATTGTTAATTTTACCTTTTTTACTATACTTGTGACAAAACCCCCAAATCGATATTTGACACTTTTGTGTCCCCATTGATTTATAATGTTTTTACTCGTATATTTCTTTAGCTACGACTAATTAAAATGAAATTCTAATTATCTACGAATTTTCACTACCACTCCCTTGGGACACGACCCCAACCCTCGGTTGGGTTACTATATTATCAACGATCGTAGACACTCGTACCGTAGGTTAGTGTCGTTGGTCACGATAAGCATCAAAATGGCGTCGCTGCTGGGGAGTGGTGTCACGTGAAAATGTAGTTAACTAGATATTTTTGTTCTTTCTAGTTGTAGTTTCTACTAACTTTATTTTTTGTTTTGTTTTTCTTTAAAGTTGTTGTTTTAAGGTAAATTCCAGTAGTGCATGCCAGAAGATGGAAGAGCTTGAAGGCCAGTACGAACAGGGACGCTACGTTCCTCCTCATTAACGAAAGAGAGTTATGAAAGAAAATGAGGGATAGGTCGAGGCAATGCTCACACTACTGCTCAAAAAGGCCAATGAGCAAGATAGATTGCTGGAAGAGTTGAGAGAAAATGTCTTGATACTAAACAAGACTATAACCTATCACTCCATGCTCATTCATCTACTGGGGTCCCAATGGACCAAGTGCTATCTTTTATATATCCAAATTTAAGCGCGGGGTGCCCTTATGAAACTAAGGACAACCCCACTAATGAGGGATAAATAAGGACTTGCGTCGTGCCACGACGCTAACTACAGTTCTGTTTGGGAGGCAACCCAAAACCCTTTAATTGTTTTTTGTTTCTTGGTAAAATAATGGTGTGTTGTTAGTACAGGGTGAAGCTAGGGAAGTGCTTGAAAAGGTATATGGAGGAGAGCAACATGACCAGTTGATGGATCGCCGACAGGTTCGACGGACCTGATCTATCCCGCCGTTTGACTCAATACATCATCAAGGTTGAGTCTGTAAACCTCGGTGAACTGAGGAATTTATCGGCGCATCGCCCACCTAGTTGGCGATCTCAATGGAGACCGTCGTTGATATTCCCACATGAACTAAAGACCTCTCTAAATTCGGCGAGGAAATCAAACAGTCAGCGTGTCACCGAATGATTGGACGAACTTGACTAATATCGCCGAATGGGCGGAAGCTGGACGGGTTTTGCAAGCCAAAGGTTTAAAAGTTCTATTTCATTCACTCTCCTTCACTTTTTCCCTCTTCACAAACTCACACCAGTACTCTAGCCTGATATTTCTTGCATTTTTTGAATATTTTAGTTGTCAAACTGTGCTCGGATTCGAATTGCATTGCTGCCTAGCATTTCATTAGTATCTGATTCAGCACCAAAGGTTGGTGACTTGAACCCGTGTTTATTTCTTCGAAATTGTACTCATTTGCATAATATGAATCGTTGCTGAGTCTCTCTGAGTTGATTGAATTACATACTTTCTCAATTACTATTCAATAATTCTTGTTTAAATGATGGAATCTCGCTCACGTGCACTTAAAATTGAATTAATTTACTGTGGGAGTGTGTAAGTACTATGGGTCTTCGTTGAGTTGGTGTTGTAGAGGCTTAAGTTGAGATATAAAAGATTGCAGGGTCAAATTTGGAAGGATGGGTTGAAAGTAGGCCTGTTGGGTTGATTTGGCGAGCTGAGTAAAGCTCGCTGAACCACTCGGCGGTTCGCCTAACGTCCCTATTTCGCCTTTAATTTAATGCCAAATGTGTAATTGACTCTGTAACTTTCGGCGAACAAGATTGGATTGCCATATACACTTGGTGAACCGCCAAAAGTTTTCCTATTCGCTTTTTTTTTGCACCCTACCATCTATGCATCATTTTCAGCAAATCACCTATAGGGGTGAGCACTTCACCAACTATTTTGGTGAAACAATTCTACACCCAGGACACCCCTGTTCCTGTTTAACATATTGTCTAACTTTCTCTCGAAGTCTTTTGCAGAAATGACTAGACCAAAAGTTACAGGAAAGGACATGTCACCCTGACACATAAGAGCACGAGATTTCAAAAGAGACAAAAAGATAGCAGAACTGGTAATAGAAAGAAAAGAGAGTAAGAAAGCAAGTGTCAGCAGGAGGATCCCCATTGATCCCACTATTCGTTCGTGGAAACGTGGACTCTACATAACTATAAATTCCTTCTAGGCAGCCCACGAGTTAGACAGAATGATTGCAGCTCATATCGCTACAGAAGTTAGGGCAAATGAACACAATGCGACCCAGAATGACAATCCGGGGACCATTGTCGAATTTCAGGCTAATGCATCGGGAAACGATGCCCCGACAAATGGAGCAAGCATGTAGACAGGATCCCCTCCTTACCTTCCTCTCTATTTTTTCTTTACTTTCACTGCTGGATATTTATCATTTGCATTTGAGGACAAAGGTTTTTATTTGTGGTGGGGTGAGGCCCACACTTTTTGTGCACCTTTTGTGTTGATACTCGTGTTTTTGTGTACATTTGGGTTGTCTGTTTTTAAGTGTAGTAGATACTGCTTTTCATGGATGTTTGAGCTTGTGGCTCCTGTTTAGTTTTAATTTGCAAAACATTATGACCCTTCTGAAAAAAATTTATTTTTCAAATTTTTTTGCCACCTCTTGTTTTGGTAGTGGCTGTTCTTGTACAAATTCGAGTCTCAATTTCAATCAATACCGATGAGTTGAATAGTGCTCTCAATCGAACAAACATGAATGTGCGGCTACAACGAGACCAAATGAAGTTGCCTAGGCAATATGTGAACTCTTTGCATCTCGTTGTGATTAGCCATGTATCAAATTGATTCTCTTGTGATGACCGTTTCACTCTAGCGAAAGTGTGTAGTCTTGTTTGACGGTAGTGTCGATGCCTTGTGTGATGAGCTTACTTTGAACCATGCATGAATAAACCTAGAATTTGCCCCTGCAGTCCGATTGATTAAGTAAGGCTTACTCTTGAGATGATCTTAGGCAACTTTAGAGATTGTGAGCCAATTTGACATATACCTCTTTTTTGGCCTACCCTTTGAGCGTGTTAACCTCTCTTGAACACCCCTTGAGCCTTTCCCTTCTTTGGATGAAACTGAACGAAGACTATACCTTCCTAGATCCATCACCCTTAATCCTCATGAATAGTGGTTTAGCTTAAATAGCCAACTTAGTCCAAAAGCCTAAGTTGGGGGTGTGGTGAAAAAGAAAAAGGAAAAGTAAAGAAGTGCAAGAAAGTCTCCTGAACCTATGGTGTTGCGAAAAAATGGAAACCCTCCATATAAAAAAAGAAGGAGAAGAAGAAAAACAAAAGAAAAAAAAAGTTGCGGAATAAAAGTGCAAAAGAAATTGGGTTTCCAAGCAATACATAGAGAGTGAATAATAGGATGACTTATGAGCACTAGTAGAAAAATTGATGAAGGAAAAGAAAAGGATGTGTTGAGAACACCACATTTCATGAGGATGAAAGTTACTAAGCCTAAATGACCATACCTTTGCACTCAGCCCCATTACAAGCCTTGAAAAGACCTTTTTGATCTGGAGTGAGCCGAACCGAACGTTGATTGGAAAAGAAGGGCAAACCTATGGGTGAAAGCATGCATTATGTTCCTTTTTTTGAGTGTGAGCGTTGCATCTGATTCCTGAGATTTAAATGATTAAACCTTTGTGTGTGAATATGGAATCATTCTTTGTGTGACGGCTTTTAGATACTATTGTTGAGGTTGAACTTACATTTGAAGCAAGTATTGCGAGCATGAGAATCTTTGGTAATGGTGTGTCACACCTTGAATCTTATTGTATACAATTGATCTTTGCATGAGTAGTTTGAGTCTTGTTGTGTATGTTCATGATTGAGTCTTGTGTAGCACTATTTGAGACATCCTATTTGAACTGCTGAACTTGAGTTTTACTTGAGGACAAGCAAAAGTTTAAGTTGGGGGTGTTGATGAGTCCACAAATTGGACTCATTTAGGGCCATATTTTAATAGAATTAGTGTCCTTGAATGCTTGTTTTTATCTCAATACCTGATTAAAATACTGAAGTTTCAGGTATTTGAAGTTTTAGTAGAAGCATGGACACTTAGGCGCAAAACGGAGCAAATAGGGCTGAAAAGAACAAGAAATGGAATCCTGCAGATTGCCGAGTTCAACTTGGCAAGTCACCGAAACGACATGAACCGCCCTTCGTTCCAGTACGCGAAGCCTTGAAGGAAGTGGATCAAAAGGCGAGGAAAGGAGTAGTCGGCGAGTCGCCGATCAGTTCCGCGAAGCAGTACTGTACCGCCCAATGATCCAGAATGCGAGCATGCTAAAGGCAAGACACTGAAGGCGATGCTAGAACCTGCCCATATTTACCACTTTTTCAAGAGAAAAGTGGTCATTAGGAATGTAACATCTCGCAATTTGAAATAACTAGGAAGAAGCTAATAATGGGAAATAGTCATTTTTGGAAAGAATGAAAATCTGGAAATTTTGTTAAGTTAGAATAAATTGAGTTTTGGCCAACTTCAAACGGCCATAAATTCTATCTCAAGATGATTTATAGGTACTTTCAGAAATGGTAGGAAAGCTCTTGGAATGATCTTTCCAACGCCACTGAGTTTGCGCGATTCCGAGTTCGTATGAGTTAGTTAGGCCCTTTGGAAGTTGGGTTGTTGGAATAAGGAAAGTTCAATTAGGATTTTGAACGGGTAGTTTGGTCTTTTCCTTGCCCTATTATTTTATTTCATTTTTGGTAATTAAGTTAGGGTCTAATCAGAATTAAATTAGTTTCCGCTTTTACAAAAATATGCTAGGGCTTGGAGAAAAGAGAAAAGAAGAGGAGAAAGGAGAAAAGAAGCAAGATTCGTCAAGATCGTCGAGTTTAGCTTGTGGATTTCATCAGGGGTGATCCCTACAAGGTATGTGAGATCACATAGCATTGGGTTAGTTCACCCACGCGCCAGTCATGATTCAATTTCAGCGAAGTTATTAGATTTGAAAGTAAATCCTTGAGTTCTTGATGAAATTCGTTTGAATTTTTGTGGGTTGTGTTGTTGGAGTTTTCTTGAGATTGATTCATGTTGTTAGTTGTGTTTTTCGAGTAGAATCTGATGTATATTGAGGGTACAAATGATTCTAAGTGTTTGGGGAAAGAACCATTGAAGTTTAGAGGGTTTAGATATGAAAAACGAGCAAGAAAAGTCGTCAAACACCTGGGGAAGGGGGTGGGGCGTCGCGCCAGCCAGCGCGCCCCAAAAGGGTTTCTGAAGTTTCACCCTTGGGGATCCCTGCCAGCCAGAGCGCCCCATCTTGTCCTCTGAATTTTGAGGGCTGGCGCCCTGCGCCTCTGAGAGCGCCATGGATGCTAGTTCTCCCATTCGTTCCCCACCTTTTAGTACTTGTTCCTTAGCAATGTACCTATGTTTTCTAGTTGATTCCAACACTCTAAGGTACATCTAAACATCACGAAATCATCCATAAACATGAGATCATGAACCTTGAATCCATAATCCAATTCAAGGAAAGTTAAGATCAAAGACAAGCGAAGTAAGAGTCAAGTCAAGAGAAGTTCTTAGAGTTTTCCAAAAGTCTTTTCCAAATGTTTTAACTTTGTTTTAAGACTTAAAGTTCAAGTTGAATAAAGAGTACAAAGTAAAGATTGAAGTTCATTTCTTCAAAAGTATATGGTGACTATGTATTCCCAAAGGGTTTGAAATGTTTTCATATTTAAACAAGAAAGGAAACCTCGATTTCCAAAGAGCCTTCGGGCTAGTTTTCAGAAAAGAGTAATCGCTTTCTAAATGAAGCAAGAGAGGAAACTTTGATTTCCAAGATAGCCTTTGAGCTAAGTTTTTGAGCACTAATCTCAAATCACAGAAAGAAGTATCTTTTTAAACATAAGAGCTAATATAATATTTTTGGGAGTAGTATTGAGCACCGATAAGGGGAAGAGTTCAGACAACTCACAGCCCCCATAAACCATGTAGCCATCATGGGTAGAAAAGGGTCATACTTTTTAGATGATTCCTTTAGTGCTTTTTAGTGTAGACTAGTGGGTCCACTTAGTAGTTCAAGTTCTATACCCTCGGCAAGGTATAGGACGGCCCTGGCAGCATGAGGCAAAACACTGTATCATCACAATAGCTAGCTCTTAAGTGATGGTTGTCAGTTAGAGAAACTCCCACAGAAGTAATTGTATTCATATATACACAGTTTATTGTATTTTTACATACATTTCAGAGTTTTAGTGTATCTTTGCATACACACATAGTTGACATTATGTTTTAAACAACTTTTCTTTATATTGCACTTCTTTTAAACTGCTTTATATTGAAATGAGTTTAGTTATGTTGAGTTGAGTTGAGACAGGTAAGTTCTTCAGATTCCTTCCAAGCCTATGTTGTGTTTAGCATTCCAACTCGCATACTCGTACATTCAATGTACTAGTGCCAGTTAGCCTGCATATTATTATGATGCAGACACAGGTAACTAGGATCGGTATCCAGCGCATTGTTGATCCAGTGAGCACTACAGAGTCAGTTGGTGAGCCTCCTTGCATTCTGGAGGACTCCTTTTTATTGCTTTAAGTTATTTTATTAGTTCATTAGGATGTCATGGGGTTTGTCCCAACATCCATCCCAGTTGTTTTAGAGGCTTCATAGATAGTCAGATGTTAGTTTTTTAGTCTGTTGATTGTCTTTATCTTATGTTAAGACTTGAGTTTGCCTTAATGGCTGAGTTGAATGTTCCATTATAACATTCCAGTTTATTACATAGACTTGTCTTTGTTGAATTAAATCTTCCGCTGAGTAAGTAAGCCAAGCCATCTTTGTTGAATTAAGTCTTCCATAGAAAATGGTCATAAAGTTATCGCAAACGTATTTGTTTACTCATTTCCTTCATCGATTTAAAAAAAAATAAAAAGTATATTTTGATTCAAGGATGTACATAATTAAATATTTAAACAAGGGAACATTTTAAATATTGGTTAGGAATATTGAAATATAAATTTTGACAATATTTGAACATGCTTAAAAATATTCAATTTAATGGTTAATTTAAAAAACACAAATATTTCTTAAATCTTAATTGGTGATGTATGTATGATTGAAGAAGTTAGATCGCTTGTCAAAGCACATTTTTTTTTGGATAAACCATATTTTGTTAATGTCCGATACTTATCAACCTGTCACTCAATTCACATTATATATATTTTCTATTAGTTTTGAGACATGTCAATTTGAAATAATTGCACAAAACACTTATCAAACTGATGTGTTTACAATAGTGTTAAAATTAAAATATATATTTTATTCATTTGAAGAAAAATACTCAACATGAAAAGAAATTATTTGAAGATGTCTTCCTAAATTTTTATCAAATGAATATGTGCATTTATTAATTTGATGAAATAATCTCCTTTTATGATCAATAAGATAAATATTAATCATATTGGGATAA
>JAJOOD010019576.1:0-11568 GCA_029582525.1 Solanum tacnaense | reverse complement strand
TGTAGCATCACTTTCATCGCAGGACAATGTACCCTCATTCAAGCTACAAGTGCCAACACTAGGTGGACACAAATTGACCTTACTAGAAGAGTCAATTCGGTCATCAAAAGGATCAACTAGTGCTTGCTCAATCACAACAAGGATATTATCATCACACAAGAAAGTGCTATCAAGAACATCACAAGGTAAAGACTCACTATGCTCACATAAAGACAAGCTATTATTTACACTCAATGGGCTACTAGCCACACAATGATGTTCCAAGTTCAAGGAAGTGTAGGCGTTAGCATTGCCCTTAATGAGGTAAGGGCCTTGTTTGGTTGTCATCTTTTGTGAATTCTTGAAATTATGAGATGACCAATGCACATATGGCCTCTTTCTTCTTTCTCTTCACTTAGATGGACCTTCCACACATTGTGCTTCTTGATTTTGTGTCTATCAAGCTCCTCTAATGCTTTTTACGCGATGCATGCTATCCTTGTTGTTATCAGTTGGGGACATGATGTTTAAGACACGAGACACATCCACACTTCACTATACATAGTCTACAAAGCCTCTAAATGATAAAACATTAGGGGGTTAAGATTGGGACAGGCCCCGCCTTACACTCAGCTACTATACAATACCAAAATACATGCAATAGACTCAAAAAGCCCCGAATCAACCTGGAGCTCACCAATAGCCGCTGGATGTCCTGTTCTCCTATTGGGGAGATCTACTAGCTCCTGTACCTGCAACATGAATTGCAGGTCCCCCGAGAGAGAGACGTCAGTACGGGAGAATGTACTGTGTATGTATGGCATAAAGAAGTATGTGAAATAAGAACTCAAATGAAATCATATACCAATGTAAGGATACAAGACCACCTTTTCTCATATTATGGAATCAGGTACTTTACATTCTTTTCTTTACTTTATCATTCTTTACTTTACACTCTGTGCACATCATATAATACAAATGACCAGCTGATCAGTGGTAGACATATAAATCGGGATCGACCCATGCTAGGCTTTACTTTAACCCCTGGGATACTACCCGCAATATTGGGATCGACCCATGCTAGGTGATTCTTCCATCCCTAGGATACCACCCATCAATAAGCAGATTCATTTAATATCTTTTCGTTAACATTTGAGATGATTCTTTTGGTGGTCATAGCATTTTGAGTTGTGGGACTATGTAGACAACAAGTGACGTGCAATAATCATATAATGCAAGAACAACAACGTAGAGAATAGTTACACAATTAGTGAAATGCCTAGGAGCTGAAATAATATATGGACCTTATTTAGTTAAAAGGAGAACTCATGCAGGGTATTCAATGTATATGCACAAATTTGACAATGAACATGTATTGGAATGTGCAGACATGTTAAAGAGTGAGAATAAGGTCATAAGTCATGTTGGAGGTGGTAGGCTGCCTCTATGTGTCGTGGACGAGTCTAGATTTCATGCCAATTAGTAGGAAATCCCAATACATAGATTATATATCATTTTCCAAGATTACCCAAGCTGCGCCAACAACAATACACATAAAACTGCTTCAAATATTCTTTATCCTACAACCAATTATTGAACTCACCACCCCCCTGAGTTCTTTATGACAGCACACCCATAATTCCTCACTCAAACTCATACATAAGGAGGAAGAAAATATAGCAGTCACCTTACCTCAATTTCTGCAACTTTTCATTATAACTTGAATTCCTCTAAGAACTTCAACTTTCCTTCACACTTAAACTAAAGAAGAAGAGAAAAGTATCTTAATAATTAAGGAAAGTGAGCAGTAGGTTGTGGGAACTTCTGCCTTCTACTTATAATTGAGCATGAATAACATGTTTTCTAGTCTTCCATGGGAGAATTAAGCTAAATCCACAAGTGTTTCTCTTACCTTGCTTTGTAGATTTGGGTTTCTTCAAGAACCCTAGAAGGAACTTTAAGGCTGTTGTTTTAATCCTTAAGAGAAAAGAGAGAGAGAGCTGGAGTTAATTCTCAATATTGTATGTTAAAAATGAGTGAGAATTTGAGCTTTCTTAACCTTTAAGAATAACCTCTAGAGCCTCCCTTTTTTTGGTCCATTTTCAGCCACTAATTGGTCAAGTAGGTGATGCACCTGGTTATGTACATCAAGCAGCTCACAAGGTCAAACTAGGTGATTCACCTACTTGCTTTTCACTTGGGCTTAAATATATTGGGCCTTGGCAGATTTAGCTGCTGGGCTTTAGTTTCATTTTCCTTTTTTTTTAAAACTTAATTTGGGCCTCAAGTGAGTCCATTAGCATTGGCACAAATATGATCCATAAACCTTGGCCTTTTTAACTAGATCCATACAGCTAAAGTAGGTGATGCACTTACTTGGTCCTTTGCACTGGTCAATAAGTCAAAGTTGGTGATGTACCTACTTGTCACCTACTAGCTTAGTTAAGTCAAGCAAGCAGCTCACTTAATTTATTCCATTTTCTAAATATTAATCCCTTTTGCTTTAACTTAGCACTTAACTTTCAACTTTAAGCTCAATTACCACCTTACTGTCTCGAGTATAAATACTCCCATTGGAGTTAACTTGCAGCACACATGCTGAAACGTGCAAGGCATCACATCACCTTCCGAGCTAGTTTAAACCAACTCTAATCATATAATAAACATGGTCTCTCGCCTATACTATGAGGCTATGTCATGTCTCACAAGAATAGAACAAGCGTATGCCTTAATACGGGTTGTTACATACACGTAGAATACGGTGTGTTACACATCCTCTCCCCCTTATGATCATTCGTCCTCGAATGATACGTTAAGCTGATAGTTTGGTTAACCTTGGAATTTCATTTGGAGATTTGTGAGAGTTCCCTCTATAAATAGGACTATCCAAAATACGTAGACTAACCTAAAACATGTCTGACAATTCTAGCATGACGTATCAATAGATATGGTTCATGAAATAATAATATGACAAATCAATCCCTTTCTTAACCATGTAATTCACTGAAGATACGCAAGTAGTATTCATACAAATAAGGACTTTAATATACCTAAACACCAGACATGCAAAAGACATATCAAATGAACAACTGCTAGTAGGATTTATGATCATATAAAGGGACCACATGATCTCAAATCCTTATATTGATGTTTAGAATGAGGAGGGGCATTTAGGATCTCCACCATCTTCTATTCCCAAGTATCTTATGTTATATTCTATTCCTTCCACAATAAACCTTTTGAGCTTAGCTTCCGCGCCTTAACAATCAAGAATAACTACAGTATCTCCCAATTTTTTTCGTATATGGAACGAACACAAAATCATAGGCCTAACCTATCGGGGCTCTACTTTCCCTTCTCTTTTATCTCATGACGCATTTCAGAGGTGAGAATTATACACAATATGAACAAGTGACATGTGGAAAGTAACCAGTGCAATAAATAACATGTAAGGAAAAGGTCCTATGAAAACATATAACAATAAACAAGGGTGCTCTGAAGCGGATAGCATTTACATGTAAGCATTCTATGACATTAGGTAACCTGTGAGAAAGTACCACAAAGGGCAAATGACATACAAATAGATAAGTTATAGAACATGCAGCATGTATAATTATATAACAAACCATCTTTGGAAACTACGAGATGTCCTATAGAACCACTTTACCATAATAAGGGCAAACACACTGTCTTAAGCGTTAAGTCACAGGTGGGATAGTTCTGCTCATATTCCTTACTCACCTAAACACATACAATTGATTTCCCCATCTACACACTTCCATTTCCTAAGAATTCTTATAGGTGTCCTACTATTGGGATTTGGCTTCCGTTTTGGTCAATATAAATACTACAGTCAAGATAGAAAAAGAAAATCCTCAATAGTTCATCTTTTATTGTAGGAGGCCGAGGTCAACTTTGCCTTCATTACTAGCTTGTGTTATATCACGCTCAATGCCTGGTGCCCTTTGAAGGTCGAAATAGAAAATAAATAGTGAAGCTTGAACGTACCATAAAACATGAACTCTAATAACATGTAAATGTCAGGTACCTATAAAGTTATATCATGATTCATAAAATCTTAGAGTTAGCCCCTATGGACTTAACTAGATAGGTCTGGCCATACTAATAGATTTTTTTTTAAAAAAACAAGTGAGGGTGCTCCGACTCTTTTCCCATGCAAGATAGCAAATAATAACAACTTGCATATGATCAATTTTCCCTCTCCCTTAACTGGACTTTGACTGATGAATTACTGCAGACATATATTAAATGAACCCTGTAGTAGCTCTATTCAAATTGATGAAAGTCTATACATGTGAATAATGCTCTGCTTCTCTTTTGTACTAATGATGTAGATGCACTAGGTCGATGTATCTTCTATCTAGGTAACTTTTCTATTCCCCTCTTATTTTCTTGTTGTTATCAGGACCAAATATCAAGACTTGAATTAATACTAAAATGACTTCTCTGTCTAACAAAGGGTTCACAAAGTTGTTTCCGGGTGCGCCATTATAACTCGTTAGGATTGAAGAGTTCATACCTTTTTATTGCCTCATACACTTAGCAACCTCTCTTTCATAATCACCTATCTCACTCCTCTATAGCGTCCTCATATCACCCCTACTCCTATGTTTAGGGAATTTGACATATCCCATCTCTTTCTAACGAGAAGCTCTACGTACATATTCGGCCCGTATAATTCAAGCTTCATTCTCACATGCTTCCTATCTAATAAGTACCTTTTAATCAAAACTAGTAGCTTTATGTACTCTAATCCCACTATGTACAACCTAACTAATCACAACTTAGGTCTAACCAATGAATTTGTTTTTTCCTTTTGTTAACCTTACCCTTTAGTCGCATACTGATCCTCCATAGCCAAAACATAAATTATAATAGGAACTACCATACATATATCATTTGCAGAAATTGGCTCACTTATCCCTAAGTTTTATAACCATGAAAAGAATACAAATCTTATTAGTACTTATTCAGGGTTGTGGGCACATTCCATATAAAAGCCAAATATTAACATATTTGGGATGATATATGGTGATAATTTGGACCTTGTCAACCAATTAGGGGTATCTATAGTAACACTATTGCACTGATACATCCACCAATCAGATTGTACCAATGCCTTCTTTCGAAAAAAAAAACTGGTTCAACAACATCAATTTCGAGAACATGTGTAATGCTGAAAATTCTATGTATATCATAGACTCTTAACAAGTATCCTCTATAGGAATAGATCCTATAAATAGGGAGGAAATATAGAACCCAAGAGTTAAATACATCATCCTAAGAAGATGTGCTTAGAAATGCTACAACTCATATATGTAACTAGGTAACCCATCATTTTTATGCATATGGATAACCATACTATATTTTTCTCAATTGAACCAACGTGATACAAATGGTAAAAATGCAACTTAAAATGCATACAACATAAAAGCCTTTACATACCTTGTGGAGTGGGACGGTCGAATAAAATGAGTTCAATGTAGTCTAAATTTTGATAACTTCAGATCCATTTCTATAGATTGCATGTTGACATTCTAGCTACCGTTAACATTAACCATCGTAAGCATAATATGAATAGCATGATCAGGTGAAAGTGGAAATTGACTTTTTAACTTCGCTCTGCCGCACGATCTGGATTACGAAGGAGGGTAACACATTCATAAGTAAGGCTCTACTAGATACGGCTTTGTGGACTCCCTAGAACGAACTGCTCTGATACAACTTTTGTCACACCCCAACACTAGGTGAGGCGGACAAGTACCATATGAACACATGGTTTACAAGTCACCTATGATGAGAAAGTAAACTACTACTATGCAGATATATTTACTACTGAGAAACTTCATAAACAACACATTTTGACTAGCTGAACCGACACATGTGACAAGTGAAACTATAAATTCAGGTGATAGCTTTACAATAATGGTCTACAAAGCCTCTACTGGAATCCATGACTGTACCACTATGAACTACGCATAGTAAAGACTCGGCAAAGCCCCGAATCAACCTGGAGCTCACCAACAACCGCTGAGTATCATGTGCTTCTATTGGGGAGATCTACTAGTTGAGTACCTATACATGCAGCATGAAATGCAGCGTTCCCAATAAGGGACGTCAGTACGAAAGAAAGTACTGAATATGTAAGGCATAATACAACCATATGTAAAATGAGAGCTCAAGTGAAACCCAATACCAATAGATAAGGATTAGAGACCACCTTTGCTTTATACTAGTGGAATCGTGTATGTTACATTCTTTTGTTTACTTTTCTTTGCATTATAATGTTTATAAGACATATGATTCAAATGACCAGCTGATCAGCGGTAGAAGAGGATGACCCATGCTAGGCATTTTAACCCCTGGGATGCTGTCCTCATAATTCCATAGTTTGGGATCGGCCCATGCTAGGCTTTCGCCCCTGAGCTTCCACCCTTCCATACCAATTGGGATCGACTCATGCTAGGCATTTGCCCCTGGGCTACCACCCATAATTATAAAAATTGCTTCACTTAGATTCTTTAATCTTTGAGCTTGTTGTTTTGATGTTCATAATTCTTTTGAGATTGTTCTTTTGCACATAACTGTTTTGAGATTGCTGTTTTGGTAGTCATAATCATTGTTGAGATTTGGAACTATGGACCAATAGTAGGAGACATATGAATATGGACTTACGATAATAACAATGACATGGGAAGCAAATGTGACATGAACGTGTAATACTTAGGAGCTTATATGACTCAGTAAGCATTTTGACATCTCAAATTCAAGCACATATCAAGTGAAGACATTTAACATTCAGCCAAGAGATTTGAACTCTATATGATAGCCAAATACTCACGAACTAATTTCAAATACAAGGTATACGTGAACGTGGAACCAAAGGAGAACGTGGATATCAAATACAAGGTATCATCACACCCTCCTTCTCTGCCCAATACATACAATTATATATCATTTTCCAACATTACCCAAGCTGCACCAACAACAATACACATAAAATAGCTTCAAATATTCTTTATCCTACAACCAATTATTGAACTCACCACCCCCTTGAGTTCTTTATGACAGCACACCCATAATTTTTCACTCAAACTCATACATAAGGAGGAAGAAAATGGAGCAGTCACCTTACCTCAATTTCTGCAACTTTTCCTTATAACTTGAATTCCTCTAAGACCATCAACTTTCCTTCACACTTAAACCAAAGAAGAAGAGAAAAGTATCTTAATAATTAAGGAAAGTGAGTAGTAGCTTGTGGGCACTTCTGCCTTCTACTTATAATTGAGCATAAATAACATGTTTTCTAGTCTTCCATGGGAGAATTAAGCTAAATCCACAAGTGTTTCTCTTACCTTGCTTTGCAGATATGAGGGTTTCTTCAAGAACCCTAGAAGGAACTTTAAGACTGCTGTTTTAATCCATAAGAGAAAAGAGAGAGAGAGTTGGAGTTAATTCTCAATATTGTGTGTTGTAAATGAGTGAGAATAGTAGCCAATAATCTTATATTGAGCTTTCGTCACCATTAAGAATATCCTCTAGAGCCTCCCTTTTTTTGGTCCATTTTCAGCCACTAATTGGTCAAGTAGGTGATGCACCTGCTTATGTACATCAAGCAGCTCAAAAGTTCAAACTAGGTGATTCACCTACTTGCTTTTTCACTTGGGCTTAAATATATTGGGCCTTGGCAGATTTAGCGCGGGGCTTTAGTTTCATTTTCTTTTTTTTTTTAAACTTAATTTGGGCCTCAAGTGAATCCATTAGCATAGGCACAAATATGATCCATAAACCTTGGCCTTTTTAACTAGATCCATATAGCTAAAGTAGGTGATGCACCTACTTGGTCCTTTCGACTGGTCAATAAGTCAAAGTTGATGATGCACCTACTTGTCACCTACTAGCTTAATTAAGTCAAGCAAGCAGCTCACTTATTTTTTTCCATTTTCTAAATATTAATCTCTTTTGCTTTAACTTAGCACTTAACTTTCAACTTGAAGCTCAATTACCACCTTACTGTCTCGAGTTTAAATACTCCCGTTGGAGTTAACTTGCAGTACACATGCTGAAACGTGCAAGGCATCACATCACCTTCCGAGCTAGTTTAAACCAACCCTAATCATATAAGAAACATGGTCCCTCGCCTATACTATAAGGCTATGTCAAGTATCACAAGAATAGAACAAGCATATGCCTTAATACGGGCCCTAAGATACGCCAAAAAACCCTAACATACGCTAAGAAACACTAAACCATAAACCCTAAGAAACTCTAAACCTTAAACCCTTATAAACCCTAAGCTCTAAGAAACCCTAATACCCTAAAACTTAAAACCTAAAATCTCAGATCCTAAACCCAAAACCTTAAGAAACTAGACCTAAGAAACCCTAATACTCTAAACGTTTTTACCCTATGAACCCTTAAAAATCTTGAAAAACTCTAAACCTAAAAACTCTAAAGAAAAAAAAACACTTTTAGAACCCCTAAAATTCTTAAACCTAAAAACACTAAGCCCTACACCATACTTTTTACCCTAAAAATCATTTTTAAAAAATCCTAAACCCTATGAAATCCTAAACCATAGGAAAACCTAAACCCTAAAAATCTCTAAAAAAACCTAAACTCTAAAAAACCTAAAAAATAAACTTAAAAATGCCTAAACCTAAGAAACCCTAAACTCTAAACTCTAAACCCTAAACATAAACCCTTAAAAAACCATAAGCCCAAGACCCAAACCCTAAGAAACCCCAAACCCAAAACCCAAAAAAACACTTAGAAACCCTAAACCCTAAAAAACAACAAAAAAACTTTAAAAAGTCTAAACCTAATTAAAACCCTTAAAAAATCCTAAACCTAACAAACCTAAACCCTAGAAAAAACCTAAACCTAAAAACACTAAACCCTACACCCTAAAAGACCCAAAATAAACCTAAGAAACCTTAAATGCTAAACTCTAAACCCTAAACCTTAGGGATAAAACTTTAACCCCATGCCTTCTGAAACTCTAAGAAGCCCTAAACCCTAAGAAACCCTAAATCCTATGAAAACCTTAACACTAAAAAAATCCTAAAACCTTTAAAACCCTAAAACTAAAATTCCCTAAAAAACCTTAAAACCCCTAAATCCTAAAAAAATCCTTAATCTAAAACCCTAAGCCCTAAGAACCCCTAAACCGTAAAAACAATAATGATCCTCAAAAAAAAAATTAAAAATCCTGTATTGAAAAAAAGTCTTAACCAAAAAAAATCCTAGAAAACCATAAGCTCTAAACCTTAACCAAATACCTAAGCCTAAAATCCTAAACCCTAAGAAATCCTAAATGCTAAACTCTGTATGTACCCAAAGAAACCCTAAACCTTAAGAAATAAAAAAAACTCTAGAAAATATTTAAAACCACTAAACCCTAAACGTTAAAAACACTAAAAACCCTATAAAAAAACCCTAAATCTAAAACCCCTCCCTATGAACCCCTAGATCGTAAAAAACAATAAAATTCGTAAAAAACACTTTAAAACCATAACCCTAAAAAACTCTCTAAACCTAAAAAAAAACCTAGAAAATGATAAGCCCAAAACCCTATCATCCATGCTCAATACCTTTCAAGTACTGACACATACTCTGCATCTTCTCGTGATGTAGGTTCAGGTCCTCAGCATTGAGATCACGTGAAGTGATGCAATATAGATTGCCCCCAAACCATTCATTCACGAATTTCAACATATTTATGGGTCATTCTCAAGGATGGAGGTTCGTGGGCTTGGAAAATGCGCTTCAAAAGAGCTCCCAGCTGAGCAACACCCTGTGTGGATGATAGCTTGGAGCATGGGAGGTCTAACGAGCCAAGGAGGAGCAAGGGTAGCTTTAAACAACTCGGTTCTAAACACACCAAACAAGCAAGCGACTCCCCTTCCTTAGCGTACCTGCCCATTAAGGAATTCTTCCTTCTTGCGTATGTGTTATAGCTCATAGCTCTAAGCCCCAATTCCTGGGTGAAAAGAGCTGTCTCCTTTAAATCATTGAAAAAAAAGAATAGAAGAAACCCCTTTGGCGAGGGTTCCAGGATCGCCGACTGATCCAATGTGCCGCAGAGAAAGGCTGCCCATTCGGCGAGCATGGAGGACATTCGGCGCATCGCCCTTTGAAACCCAGACCACCGAAAGTTACAGCAAGTCATCCAAGAAGAAGCCAATGAGCAGGGTTCTCGCTGAACCTGTTTGGCGGATCGCCGAGCCATTTGGCGAGCCCGACTTGGCTCACCCATTGGCCCATTTTCGGGTCACTTTTGGGCCCATCTATGTAATAATGCCTAACACTATAAATAGGTGTCTTAGGTTTCATTTTAGTCTTATACTTGTTTGAATATTGATGAATGATAAATTTAACTCCTTGTCTGAGTGTTGAAAGCTTGGTAAGCTTTTGTTGAACATTGTTTAGAAACGAGGGTTGCTTGGGATATCGATTCCCTTGAGGTCTTCGTTTCTAGTAGGTGCAATTGTAGGATTAACGGATTGAGGTCATTGGGTTTAATATACCCTTTGATTGCTTTTTGTTTCCTCCTTATGTGTCTATATATTTATCTTGATTAGGTGCTTGTTAAGGGATTGTAATTGGAGGTTTTAGGATTTAATACATCCTTTAGTTGCCAATTGTTCCTCTTCTTGTGTCTCTTCTTCTATCTTTTTCTTGTTTTCCGCATATTATAGAGATTCTTCTTGTGAGAATTGTATCATTTGGTATCAGAGCTGAGTCTAGATTCGTTCCTACGATACTAGTCTTGGTGTTTGTTACAAAAGCATTAAAAAAAAGTGTCAAAAATGTTTTTGAGAAATTTCAGAAATGGGTGTTGTTGATTTGAGTCTTCTTTGGATTTTCCAAGGTTAGATTAGTGTTCCCCAACCTATTTCGAATCTAGGGAGTTCACTATTGAAGTTTCCACCATTGTTGGTTGAAGAAGCTATCAAGAAAATGAAGTGGGTTTTGAAATCTGGAAGTTTTGGCAAGGAATTGAGTGCTAAAAAGTATTTGGGTTTGTTCCCCATATCAAGGATAGCCTTCACCTAAATTTTCATGAAATTCCGAGCTAAAAATCTTCAGGGTTTTATTTTGGGTCTTCATAGTGTTCTTGAAGTTCTTGAAGAACATTCATATCTTCAAGAAAGAGGATATTTGAAAAGCAAGTGTTTGATTCAAAAAGGGAAGAAAGAGAAAGAGTAAAAGTAAAAGGGGAATTTACCTAAAAGGGTAAAGCCTAAAGGATAAAGGAAGGTGGGGGACCACCGCACATCAATTTTCAGAATTGTGCAAGTGCAGCTTGAGGAATTTGGGAGAATCCTGACTTGGATCGCCCATTCCACTCGGCGCCTCGCCCTTTGGGCAGCTAGGTCGCCGAGTTGAACCTCATTTTGGTGAAGACACTGGAAATTTCGGCGAGCTAAGCCCTGGTCGTCTGTCACGACCCGGGAGCACCCCCTAGTCGTAACCGGCGTACTCGACCTCGAAGAGGTCTAATACAAGCCTCTTAGCATTCATTCATCGCATATACACTAAAAACCATAAGGAATTTAAAACTTT